>MDKH01081174.1:0-18214 GCA_005239495.1 Nicotiana undulata | reverse complement strand
TGGAAGAAATTGGTGTTAAGAACACTTACCCAAATGGTTATGGAGGAGAAAATGGCTTGGGGGGTCTTCAATGGGGGTTGGAGAAGAAGGAGGTGAAAAATTATGAAATCCCGTATGGTATTCTGTTTTTGGGGTATTTTTAATAACTTGGCAAAATTACCCTTCGCGTTCGCGGGCCCCTGGCCGCGTTCGCGAAGGGTTAGCTGCTGGGACCTACGCATTCGCGGAGCCAGGGCCCCGTTCGCGAAGGTCTGACTTCCTAGGCCTTCGCGTTCGCGGGCCCCTGGCCGCGTTCGCGAAGGGTTAGCTGCTGGGACCTACGCATTCGCGGAGCCAGGGCCCCGTTCGCGAAGGTCTGACTTCCTAGGCCTTCGCGTTCGCGAGCCTACGCCCGCGTTCGCGAAGAACAAAACTATCATGCCCCCCCGACCTCACCCTAAGCCTACCCGTTCGCACCCCTGGGGACGCGTTCGCGTAGAAGCACTGTCTAGTGCTCCGCGTTCGCATCTCCCTCTACGCGTTCACATATAGTAAAGCCCAGGCCACCATAATTTACCCTTCGCGAACACACCAGACACCAGCAAAACATCAAAAACACCACATTTTCCCACTTTTAACACTCCGTTAGCTACCCGAAACTCACCCAAGCCCTCGGAGCTCAAAACCAAAAATACACACGACTCCCAAATCATCCTACGGACTTATTCAAACATTCAAATCACCAAAATATCATCAAGATCAATGAATTAAACCTCAAAACTCATAGAATTTTCTTAAAACTTCATAAAGCTTAGCTTTTTAAATTTTGATCCGAAACACGTCGTTTCAAGTCCGTTTTACACCATATTTCACAAATAAGACAAATAGCATATAACAAACCTGTTTCAGGCTCCGGAACCATAATACGGGCCCGGTAACACGGTTTTCACTTAATTATTCATTTTCAAAATCCTTAATTATTTTAAGAAAACAATTTTCTTTAAAAATTCATTTCTCGGGCTTGGGACCTCGGAATTCGATTCCGGGCATACTCCCAAGTCCCATATTTTCCTACGGACCCTCCGGGACCGTCAAATCACGGGTCCGGGTCCGTTTACCAAAAATGTTGACCAAAGTCAACTTTATTCATTTAATTATCATAAAGTTCCATTTTCATCAAATTTCAAAATAAAGACTTCCCGGCTACATGCCCGGGCTGCGCACGCATATCGAGGTGAGATTAATGGAGACTTTCAGGGCCTCGAAACACAGATTTAGCTAGAATTACTTAGGATGACCTTTTGGGTCATCACAAAACCCTTGTGTATTTACACTTTGTTTAACCAAAACAGGCTTGATGTCGATTTCTATCTACCACGTGTACTTAAGAATGCATTACATATTAGATGGAAAAGCAGCCAAGACTTGTATCAGGTGGGATTCTTCCGTCACATAACAAACGGAAGAGGAATTCAAAGGAAAGGTTATCACTGAGGGGGTTGAAGTATGATGATCCTTTCTCGAATAATTCTTTGTCATGCAACTTAGCAAGTGCGGACACTTGGTGGCCATTATATGTTCTAATACCTTTTGTTAGATGAACAGGAGGATGATTGATAAGTTTTGTGGAATTGATCACTAATCATATTGTAGTGCAATGAACAAGAAGTATTTAACTGGATTGTTTGGTTTTATGTCCTTTTTTAAAGTCTGCTTTTTTGGAAGAACAAATGTCCTTTTTGTCTTATAAAGAACGAATATTTGATTGATTACTAAACTTGGTTAATACGGGTATGAGTAGTCTTGAAGACTCTTCAATTACATACCGTTTGGTTAGATCTTATATGGCATTTATTGTAACTGTTTGGTATTGTTGAATGATTATGCAAAAAAAATTCTATTTGGTTTAGCCGATAAGTCGTGCCATAACTGCCGATAATTATTAATCTGATATCAATTCGCATGTTGTCTTTGGATGGCTAGCAGATTACTACATTTATAATCTGATAACCGTTAAGCCTAACTGTTAAGCGTAATTATCCGCCCGATAAGCACCTCTACCAATAATGCCTTCTAAATAGTCTAAAAAATTATATTAATGTAGCTCCAAATCAAATTGATTAAAACCAAAATGACAAACCAAAACTCAACAAAAGAAGTCCAACCATAAAAATAAATAATAATAATAATAATAATAATAATAATAATAATAATAATAATAATAATAATAATAATAATAATGATGATAATAATAATAATAATAATAATAATAATAATAATAATAATAAAATAGATGGAGACTGATAAAAGGAATAGAAAGATCAAATTAACAAAATATTTGAAATGGAGGTCCAATAGGGTGAAGTTAAGTGGACAAATAAGATAAAAGAGAAAATAAGATTATGGAACAATATATTTACACAAAATGACTGTATCATACTAAATTGGTTGTTGCACAAAATGACTCTTTTTATTTTTATGTTACGATGAACTCAATAATACAGTACATTTGTAAGCATTTAAATTTTATTGAATTTAAATTCATAAAATAATTTAGACCATATTAAATTCAAGACATTAGCCCAAATAAATAATGTGGCTAGTAAATTGGGCTAATTATTTAATTCAATATATGTGTTAGGCTAGTCCATTTTATTGAACTGCAAATTAAATGATAAGCCAACTTCAGTAGCCCAAGGTCCAAATGGCTATTGGCCCATCTTAAAGCCCAGGGTTATGTGACGTGTCAAGTGACGTGGCAATCCAAGCCAATTAAATCATGCCAAGTGTCTAGATGGTACTAGTAAGTTCAAATGGACCAATCAAATCGCAGAGCCTCATCACTCCCTACAACTATAAATAGAGGTCTTCATAAAACTAGAAGACACCAGAAGTTATAACAAGAAGCAAGTAAAGAGCTCGTGGACCAAACACTATAGATTTTTCTACAAGATACAAGTTCAAACACTCAAGCTACAAGTTTAAGTTCAAGATCAAGAACGAAACCTAATCAAATACCAAGGCGTTCAAGATCAAATTACTTGTTCGTGATCAAGTTCAAATTCAAGTTCAAGAAGGAGATTCAAGACCAACCTAAGCAAGCCCTTGAATCAAATTAAAGTCAAGATCATCAAGATAATCAAGATAATTACATTCTTGAAGAATCAGAGGAACACCATAGAGATTGTAAACACTCATTATTTATTGAAATCAAATACTACATTTGTTACGCAATTTTTCGGTCTTGATTATTTATTTTTCTCGACGCGAAAATTTGTTGTTACAAATTTATGGCACGCCCAGTGGGACCATCTCTACCTCTCATATCTTCAATTATCAAATTTCAAGAACACAGAAATGGCTCCTAATAAGATCAACTTCAAACTCACTACTGCTAAGGCTATGGATGTAGTATTCCTCTGATGTTGAAATCTTGTTGGATGCTACTATGGAAAGTGTAGGACCTGTCACTAGGAACAAAGCAAACTTGTTGGGAAAACAAGTATTTCAAATATCGTCTGCATCAGTTCCTATCTTTGATTTTCGATCCTCAAAGGGGGCAAGATCATTTTCAACTGAATTGGAAGAAGGAGCGAACAATGCTGAAATTGTTGAAAAGACATTGGCTCTACTTAGCCCGTCTAGATCTAAGAATCTCATCACACAAGGCACATTGTAGGTGTGGTTGAACTCACAAACATGTGTCAATGAAAGGATGAATCAGTTGTTGATTTCATCAATCGACGGAGGAATGCAAGCCTCAACTGCAAAGACTGACTTAGTGAAGCTTCTGGAATAGAAATGTGTATCCAAGGAATGCATTGGGGACTTCTCTACATCCTACAGGGTATTAAACCTAATTCTTTTGATGAATTAGCTACACGTGCTCATGATATGGAGCTAAGCATGTCTTCAAGTGGAAATCAAGGGCCACCTGTTTATGAACCTCGCAAAGTGCAGGATAACCAAGAAATAAAGAAAGGAGGCAATATTTTACCAAAGTCTGAGAACAAGGAATCAATGAATGTTAATTCCTCGCCATTAAAGGTCACTATAAAAGTGAGTAAGAAGCAAAGTTTGAAGACAACGTCCTTGCAGGATAAAGCTAGCCGAAAGTTAACTTTGAAGGAAATGCAAGCGAAAGAATATCCATTATTGGACTCTGATGTTCCAACAATTTTTGAAGGAGTTAACTCATAGAGTTACCTGAAATGAAGCTACGTGACAAAGCTGGAAGGGCTAATGATCCAAATTATTGCAAGTACCATCGGTTGATTGGCCACCCTATTGAAAGGTGCTTTATCTTCAAGAAAAAAGTCATGGACTTGGCCGCTGAAGGAAAAAACTTGCTTGAGGATGAGAAGGAAAGTTCGAATCAAGTCTCTATCATTTTTGGTTCACTTGATCCCATTGTCCTTTGCAATTTTGTCGAAGTACATGAATGTGATGGCATCCAAACTGCTTCATCACCAAATATGATTAAATTTGGTGACTTTGAACCTATGTGAGAAAAATATTGCTCCTCCCTATAGTGAATGAAGTAATAGTGGAGGAAAGATCTCAAGAGGAAAGTGAATCATGTGTTGGTCAAACTGATGATGAAGGTTGGATTATTGTGACTCGGCGGAGACGCTGCAAGAAAAATTCACAAAGGGAGTCAAATAAGCAATTGACTAAGGGAAAAATTGTGAAAAGACCCAAGAAGAAAATGATAAAGAAGAATTGGAAGAAATCAAAAATGGAGGAGAATCACTATCAAACGCTACGTTGTCTAGTGACATTGGATGAATTCCTTCTAATCTGGTTACGCCCGCAAGCTTCCTCTGGATATATCAAGACCCCATGTTGTAAGGTAGATGAAGAAGATACAAAGAAGGAAGATCCATCATTGCTGCCACCTCCTTTGTCTGAAAAACTCACCGAGCATCTCTCTAAAGAAGTGGACACTTGTGATGCAAAAATCACATTTACTAACGATGATCTTTTCCTTGGTAAAACACACCATAATCGTCCCCTGTTTACGGTTGGATTTGTGTGCGAGCAGAGAATAAGTAGAATTTTGATTTATGATGGATCTGGCGTCAACATTCTCCCAATTCGTCTGTCATAGAGCTTGGCATACCGATGGATGAACTATGTGAGAGTCGTTTGATGATTCAAGGGTTCAATCAAGGGGGGAAAAGATCTATAGGGGCTATCAAATTGAAAATAAATATGGGAGATATGCGTTCGAGTGCATGGATACACGTGATCAATGCAAATACCTCATATAATATCGTGTTATGAAGGCCATGGATACACGAGAACAAAGTGGTTTCATCCACCTACTACCAATGCTTGAAGTACTGTTAAGATGGGGTGAAAAAGAAGATAGTTGTTGATGATAAACCATTTACCGAGGTTGAATCATACTTTGCCGATGCAAAAATATACTTAATAAATTATGTCTCAAAGGAGGTAAAGGTTGATGATGTGATGTTGACCAAAAGGGTTGCAACGAAGGTTGATATCACAACTGGTAAGGCAATCAAGTACTTGTTGATACCCGATTTTGCCCTCACATTTTATAGATATCCTATCTACTTTCAAAATATTATTTTTGTATTATTACCCAATTTACAAGATTCCTATAAGTATTTTCTATAATTTTTAAAGCTTAGAATTGATTTTCTCGCATTCAATTTGTTTCAATATGTATTAATTATCTCTTTAAATTATTTTAGGGTGATTTAATCATCCACATTTATTATTTTTACCCACATGCATTTTATAATATTTTATATCATCTTGTATGTAATTAAATTTTTATTTATCCATTACATCTACACTAGTTACAATAACAGCCTATATTCTATACATAATTCTATTTATTATAATAGTTATGCTAAAATAGTTTTGTAATTATATTTTAATAATGTTAAGCTATTATTTTCAAGCATTTTGATGCATAAATAAAAATTGTACTATTTATTAGTAATTTTTAGAATTTATTTTTAATGAATTTCGTATATTTAATTTGTAGCCCAATTTTGAGCTAATTTCAGACCAAAATCAAGGACCAAAACATTTAGCGCATCCCAATTACGCCTTAGAAGCACAAACCAATCGACCCCTTAACAAATCCGGTCGCGATTCGCCTCAATGACCCGCCCCACTCTTTCTCTTAATCTTGGCCGTTGATCTCAAAGATCAACGGCCCACGAACCATCCCCCTTTTTTAATCCACCAACCCCCTAACCCTAAAGACCATTCCCCACCTAACAGCCACCCCCAAACTCTCTCGAACGTTCTCTCGTCAAAGAAACCCTAGCAGCCTCCTCTGATTCTCTCTGATTCCAACTAAACATGGAATCAATCAATGATTTACTAACCTATTTTGAAGTACTACAATGGCGTATATGCGCTTGTGGTTTTACGTAAGTTCTTGCCTTATTTTTGGCAAGAACTATCTTTCCAGATTTGGCTTGGTCGACTCTGATTCTATGGGATTTGGACGATGTCTCGTCTATAACTCTATATACATCATACAAGGAAGTATCATTGATTCTCAATTCGATTCTCATACGTCTGGACCCAACTAGGGTTTGAGAATCTCATTCTCCATTGCCATTTTGATTGCATGCGATATATTCTTTCCTTCATTGTGTTTGATTTATAATTTTCCATGTTTTCTTGCTTAATTTGAACACTGTATAAACCCTTCCCCCAAACCACTAAAAGGAACCTCAATTAGTGAAATTACCACTATTCTCTCATTCTCACTTGTCTTATACTACTGTCTTTTGGATGGATAAAAGCTAAGGCCACCAGAATTCGATTATCGAACCTTTCTTAGTGTGAGCACTGTCCGGGGTTCATTCAAAACCGTTAGGAACTCTGACGCACTAATATTCTTGGGTTCTACTGCTCGTCTTGCTACTGATGTTTGAGATATTGCTGAAATTATTCTTCTAATATACTTGTTTGTCAATTAGTAACGGGTAAGTACCTTTGGCCCTTGCAATTTCATTCTCTTTTCGTTTGAGTTCCTGATTTGTATATCTATGTCCCTGAAGCTTTTGTGAATCAACATGCTATCATTTTTTATCCTTGTCTGCTCTGAAGTTATTCTTGAGGCTCTATACTTATCTAGTATCTAAACTTGTCTAATTTATAATCTTGATTCTAGATCCTTAAGCGTGTTTACCCTAATGTGTGTGTTTGAATGCTTATCACATGCTAGTCTTCCTGAGTTTATCCCCCTAATTTGTTTTGTATCCTTATAATAGATCAACCCGTGTGTTCTAACGTATCAGATACTCTACTTTGACCAATTCCTAACTGCAGTATCAGTCAATTGTGAGCTTAATGTGTGTTCCATGATTAGTTCAATGTTGTGTTGTTTAATACTACATATAGTCTGTAAGGTGAGATAAAATATCTAGCCTTTATGTGAAAATCTAGTCTTTGCTTATTGTGAATCCTGGCTCTACTAAACCTGTTTAGTCTACTATGCTATACCGATATTTGTTATCAATACTGAGTTTGTCTTTCTGCCATGTTCTGGATTATTATGCCAACCAAATTCATGCTTGGGAAGTAATTGAATTCATGCTTAACTTGTTACTCTTCTGGTCTTGGTGTTCATAAGGACATGTTATCATTGTGTGTTTGCTGACTTGCTCAACCTTGCATTCCTTAGTTCCAGTTAAGACGCATATCTATAAAATCAACACTGGTAATTCAGAGTTCTGGATTGTTTTCACTACCTTATTACGCAAAAAAATAGAAATCATGCTTGTAGGACTTGCAACGCTTTAATCCACCTATACGTTGGTCTAAAAACTGCAGCACTTCATGTATGATACTGGAATCACATAGAAATCATGCATGTAAGACCTAATGATTCTAATACGTCCTAATTTTATCTACTGCATAACAGAAAAATCTTATCGCATGCTTTTGTGCTTATGTGTGGAGGTCAACTTGAGCTTTTAATTGCCATTGTGTGCAATCCTATATGTTTTGAATGTCGCCTAGTTTTATCATTCTGTGCAACCTAATTAAAGTTTAGAACCACCTAATAGTAGGTCCAACGCCTACCGGACCATAGGCACGGGACGGGTAGTGCACGCATAGGATGCGGTTTAGAATTGAATTAAAGAGCCTTTAAGTGATAAATTCAACATAGTAATTGGGTAGCATGAGATGATAGCATGTTCCCGTTGAATAATATGAGCAAACCCTACCTCAAGGGAGTTGTGAAGTATTATTTATGTTATACGGGGTGATCCTTTATGCTAAAAAACTTAGGACCCCCTTTCTTTATATGTTTGTTGTCCGTATTTAGTCATTTGTACTTCTTGTGATTTTTTAAGACTTGTATCAATTTGCCATATAGTTCATTCTTATGTTATAATAGAGGTTTCAACTTCTAAATCCTTCTTTGCTTATTTGATCACCTAGCTTAATTCTCTAACCCACATATTTTAAACTTCGGCCGAGAACCACAATTGTGGACCTTAAAGAATGCCTAACACCTTCTCTTTGAAGTAATTTGAGCCCTTACCCGGTCTTTGTTGGCGTTGACTAGTCAAAATAGAGTTATTTGCAAATAGGTTCCCTAACGCAGCTTAAATCGTTAGGTGGTGACTCTTCTCTTTTAATACCCATTTAAAAGAGTTATCACATGTCGAAACCCGCTTTCGCGAGAAAACGGGGGCGCCAGGATGGCGACTCTACTGGGGATATGCTTAGGCTACTTACCATAACGAAATTGACTTACGTGGATCATTTCCCTTATTTTTCTATATTTATCTAAATTGCTATGACATGCACATCCCTTCCCTTATTTTCATTTCGTTGTCTAAATTGCTATGACATGCAAATCATTTCCCTTATTATCCTTTATTTTTCTAAATTATTATTACATGACTATACCCTCTCTGTTTCCCTTTATTGCTATGACATGTACGCCCTCTCCCCGCTTCTTTCATCTTGTCTAAGACTGCTATATCATGACTCTCCTGTCCTTATTTCCCTATTTGCTTCATTACGTTATCACACATTTTTATAAGTTAAACTAACTTCTCTCTTTTGTCTTTCTTTTCTTCTCTTATTTTTCATCTTTACCGTGTTATTTACTGATTATATGAACTTTTATCTTGCAAATATTTGGCAACGTGTTACTATTTATGCATAAAGCATGCTCCACATCACCACTTGTGCTTATTATCAACATAGCGGCGCTTGATGAGTGTCTGCACTTTTCTGAAATCACCCTTTTAAATCGGAAAGGCTTATCTACGGTAGACTAGTCGATCAGCGGTGCAGTTGACGGTCACGTGCCTTTCCTTCTCAAGTTGTCCACTTGAGAGTACCAGTCTAGACATTTCTAGAAACCCCACCCTAGTGTGAAATGTACATGCATCATGCTAAACCTAGTACATATTGAGGCGTCATTGACGTAACAACCCTCTTAGATAAATCTTGTCCAAATTCCGATGAGATTTCCATAATTTCAAAGGACACCATCATGTTTTGTGCATTACTTGGAGAAAATGTTCCAACATGTTGATCATTATTATGTAAGTAGTCGAATTTGGAGGGGGAAAGGCTAACCTTCATTTTTTTGTAGAAAATGAAGCATGTGATCCCCAGGTTCGGTATGGTCCAAAATATCTCGCCTTTGCTAATTGACTGGTGGAAAGACCTTGCACCTTGTGATATAAATCATGTGAGGAGAGTACTTGGTGACCTGCCATCTTTGCTGAACATTCGACCAAATAGGGAATTGATCAAGGCCGCTACTTTGTCAATATAGAAATGACTCCTCTCATGGAAGAAATAAGGGGTTTCGCCATGTTACCATGGGATAGTCCGGGACTACCAGTGCCAGAAAATTGTACTCTACGAGGTTTACTAAAATGTTGGGATTTAAGAATGATGAACTACTCTGTCTAAAGAAATCATACATCCCTTTTGAGTTTCTCTACGAGCGTTATGGACATAGCAAATCATATCGCCTTCATCATGATGAACTAGCCATTACCTCTTTGAGATGGGTGCACCGCCGAGTTTATGTTTTCATTGTTTGCTTCTTTGGACTGTTGATCTTTCCGATGCAAGGAGGAAGGATCCATACTCTCTTAGAAATGGTCACCGGGACCTTAATGGATGCAATCGATGGACAAACTTACACTATCATCCCCAAGATCTTAGTTGAGATGTACTGTGCTCTAAATCGGTGCAAGCATGTGTTTGGACACTTTGAGGGTAGTAATCTATTGCTACAAATTTGGCTGCTGGAACACTTTCAGAAGGGATATTATCGTCAAGAGGTTTGCGAAGGCCAGTAAATAACTACATAGCCAACCATCACCCAAAGAAAATGACGCTCATTCCAGATAGTTTTGCAAAGCCTGGAAAAGCTGTAGGTTGGGTGCGTTTCTTCAGCAATCTGACAGACGAGAAAGTGCATTGGATGTTTGAATGGTTTCCTAGTAGTGAGTTCATCATCAGATCAAAAGGAACTACTCACTTGGTACTGACCGGGCTGCGAGGCATCTACCCTTACGCTCCTATAAAGGTAATGAGGCAAGCTCGAAGAAAACAAGTCATACCTCGAGTTTCCAACATGGTTCATTACAAGGCAGATTTAAAGGGAGATGTCATCCCATTCAAGTTCGAAGAGCAACATATGTGGAACCAAAAGATCATCGTGGAAGGAGAAACTATTGAGCCAGAAAGATATCACACTGGCCATATGTACTACTATCTATCATGGTTAGAAGACGACATAGCTGGGGATGTAAAACCATGAGTCAATCTGAATGATAGGATCATAGATGAAGTGGTCGAGGCACAGGTGAAGTACAAGAGGCTACGCAAAAGGGTGTTCGAGTATGAAACTAAGCATCTGGAACAACATAAAGTGAACATGTAGGCGATAAGAGAATGGAAAGAGGTAACCACTAAGTTGACTGAAAGGTTAGAATACTTGGAGCAAGGACGGATGGAGCTACAAGGGAAGATTAGAAAGAGACTTTGAGATTGTCAAGGCATGGAGGACGATGAAGGAGAAAAGCTGGAAAAGGCTTTCTTATTATTGGACATGGCGATCTGAGAAACATGATTGATGGGGTCAAGAGAGCCAAGCATGGAGAAGGTCCTTCAAGAACCAAGTAGATTAAGAGAGATGTTCTTTACTGATTTCTAGTTTAGATTAGATTTCGATGTAATATTTTATAATGCCATTAGTGATTTTACTATTATTATTGTCAATTTAGCAAAAGATTGTTTTGGCTTATTTTCACACTAATGAAATGAAGCAAACGTTGGCATCAATTTTCTCCAAGTCTATGTGTCGCTTAGGTCTACCTCAGGCACAATGAGGTCCCCAAATTAGGATGCGAATTATTGCATGGCTTTTGTGGAACATGTTTAAATATTACAAAACACTCTTTTACTTCACCTTACTAACTTGGTTACCTTTTTGTTTTTATTTCTTTTATTTATTCCCATTCCTAAAGGTTGGTTCGTGCATACTGGCATCATCAGCATACCACACTAGATCCATAGGTCCTCCACCTCCTCCCTACCTAGTGACCCAAAAAGCAAAGGCAATGGTAAAGGGAAGATGGATGATTTAGGTGGTATCTGGAAAGATACTTCTACTACGGAGAAAATGTTGAAACTTCGGATGGTAGAAGCACTCCAAGACAAAATGAGTTTGTCTTATGTTTGGAGCAGAAAATCCTGGAGCTACAAGGTGAGCTTGAACAAGTCTGGAATCTGGAAAACCATTCCCTTACTCTCAACGTTCCCAACATCAGCTAGCAAAACTCAACCACTCAAAACCAAACACCACCACAAAACACACAAGACCATAATCCACCACCCATAGCTCTGAATCCTCCCTCGCTGCACCAGTATCATAATCTCGCGCCTCCTGTTGATACCCAATTTTTCCTCAAACTATTTTCAAACTTCCATATAAGCTCTAAAAATTACTCTTTGAAATAATGAGTATTTTTCCCTATTTTTCCATATTTTTATTTAAATTATCTCCCTGTTTATTTAATATTTCATATCTAAATAATTCATAAATTATGCTCTAAATAATTTCAAAAATACTTCCCAGCTCAGCATGTTATTTATAATCATTTTCTATCTATTAAAATCTAGTTATTTCACGAATTAGTCAATTGGGTCTTACTTAATTTCAATTACAATAATTTTGCAATTATGGCCCAATTAGACATTTTGTATTATTTTAATTCAGAACTTATGAATTTCTTACACTTAATATGGGTTAATTACTTTACTTTTGCCTATTTAAACTTAATTTCATCTTTTCATAATTATTAGATATTTTAAATAATTAATTATCATTTTATTAGGTATTTAACATCTAGCCCTATTTTATTTAAATCATAGCCAAATTTCATACCCAATTTAACGCCAACCCATCTGACCCTCAAATGACCCAGCCCAAATCAATTTCCTACCCAGCTCAACCCCCAATTGATCTGAGTCGTTGATCAAATACGATCAACGACCCAAATCCGTACTTACCTAAAATAACTCAAACGACCCCCCTCCCTTGTCTCATTCTTTCGAGACTAATCCTCTTTCTTCTCGTCTCTTCCTCTCCTCCTTCTCTATAGAACCTTCTAGTTCGTCTTCTTCTCTGATGGCCCTCAGCCTGTCTCCGGCCACCTCCAGCCTCTCCCCTTTCGACCACCAGCCGCCTTGACGCCTCTTTCTCCGGCCTACTTCATCTGTGAGACCTTCAATGGTCTTTACCATGCCCAACAACTACTGGGGTTACTGCTTTGGTTGTTTCCGGCCTTCTCTGGTGGGGTCTTGACACGACTATGTTAGAGCTACCATGACCTTTGAGTTTCACGGCAGGTTCTCCTATTTTCTCTAGGTTTCTTATGAAACCCTAATTGTTTTTGCCTAAACTCCCTAAGTCTATGGTATTCTTGAAGATTCCTACCTATTTCTTTATGTCTTACTTTATTCTCAACTGAATCTTTAAGATCCATCAACCTTAAACGTTTTGCTTACTTTTTAAAATAAGGGTTTCTCTGAGTTTCTACACTTGTTTAAAAATGATTTCTTCTTTATGTTTAAACTTTTCCTTTGCATATCTCTAATGATTCTATGCTCTTACCGCTTTTTACTTTGCCTATGTTGAAAATCCCTAATTTGTTTTAGACCTTTGTGTTTGGTTCTTCCTAATGCCTATTTCTTGTTAAATTTTTGTGATTATCATGCTTCGAATGATTCTTTAGTTCGTTTGTGGCATCTCTGTGTGATTATATTCATATGTTGTTCATCTCTTGCCTCTTTCTGTCAACGTTGCTAAACCTGTCTGTTGCTACGATTGTTTGTCTAACTTATATGCTTAAGTATGGTGTTATAACTCTCCCTTGACTGATTTTAATCTCCTTACTTGATGGCTTGATTGAAAGATTTCTTTACAAAACCAGAATGCTATTCGATTGTTTGAGTTAATTGATTTGCTATAATATTTTTCTCTATTATATCACTCCTTAATTGGAGTTTCTGAATTTGGTTTTAATTGTTTACCCTATTGCTTAGTAAAACTGATTCTTTCCTTGTTGATTCTTGACTGATTTTTACTTTTCCTTGTGTAATTATGTGTTTTACCGTTTGAATTTGAATCCCTTGACTTAAGGGAGTGATTGTCTTGGTTAACAGATCTTGATTATTTCCTTACTTAGTATGGTACTGATTTTCCTTTACCTTATGTGGTTGCATGTCTTTACCATTTCTGAGTTTGAATCCCATAATTCAAGGGAACCGTGTCATTGGTTTCTTGACTGATTGGGATTCTGCCTTCTCTTATTACCATGCATTTGTGATTATTACCTTATTTGATCACCTGTTTGCAACTACATATACTTCTACTCTTTCACTAGCACATGGACGAACACACACAAACATCAATACATTCTCTCTTGTGCTCTTTCTCTCTTTGCTCTACTGCTGTTCTCTACTCTTGTCTATTATTAGCCGGCTGTAAGCCAAGGCTACTACTGTGCTCACACTTTGCTCTTACATTTTGTTGTCCTCTTTTATCACCTGGTATGTCCTAATTGATTTCCAAAGTTCCAAATCAATGTGTTTAATATTGTTTCAGCTTGTCATTTTCTTAATTATTTTCTACCTATGCTTCTACTGTTTAACATGCGATTAACTCCTTGTTTTTCTATTAATACTTGCCATGTGTTATCTCTTTACAAGTTTATGACTGCATCAATACTTGCTATAGGCCTTGCCTATTCCTGTATACATCTGTTAGGCTATTTCCTTTCATGTTCAGTATCATGTGTCCCTTGATTCCCCTGCACCTTTTTATCTGTTTCTGACTTACATGCTGAGTCGATGATGCTCATATGACTGTTGTTCCCTCCTAATTTCACCTGTTATAACTGTATTTTGTTACTGTCCATTACCATGTCTGAACTTAGCCATTTCTTGATCCCTAAACCTCTATGATTTTTGTAACTATGCTTAAATGAGTTTCTTAAGTCTATGTATCTCCTTTTGTTATTATGTGACCTACTTGTCCCCTCACCCATTGTCCTTCTGTGCAACTCTATACTGTTGAACTTTTTGATCAGTACTTCTGTTTGTCTTTTTTTTAGTTAATTTTTCAAAACAACTCTCCAGTGTTTTTTTTGTAAACTCTTTTCTTCAAACTACAAACTTTCCTCTCCTTCTTGCACTTCACACTACTCTTAGAAATTAAGTCCTACCCCCTTCGTGTGAGCACTGCCTTAAGCATCTCTGAGTACCCATTGAACTCTGACACACAAGGCTGGTAATTCCACACTGCACTTTTCTGAACTTTTGGCAATTTGTTTGGGTGATGGTATTGGCCAGGGACCAATGAGGACCCTAGGGAGCTTTGCCGCACCCAGACCATATTAAGGTTGTGAAACTCGAAAGGAGTGAGGTTGGAAGATTGGGCCTGATTGAAGGCTGCCTATAGAAGTAACTTCTTATTTTCCTTTTGCTACTGTAATTCATTATTATTGGTTTGTAATAACTTGTAAACAGATATTGGGGTTTGGATAGTGAATATGGGGGGACTATGCATGCTTAGTCTAGTAATGGGTAGAAAACATGCTCATAGGATTTTCTTACTTACATGTGCAATAGATAACCTATCTAGGACATGCACCTCATGCATTAGAAATCCTGCGTAGGTTCTTTCATTTTCAGCATGTCTACTTTACTCATTTTACAAGCCATGATCATAGTTAATAACTATAACAAGTAATAAAAACTGTTATAAGGTATTACTGCATTGTCATAATCATAGCATCTAGAAATCATGTCTTTAGGTATTCCTATGTGCATTAGATATCCTGTTATTTAGGACTTCCTATCTGTTTGAATTGCAGTTATTGAACACCTAATCAGCATGTTAATCTAATAATCTCGTTAAAATATGTTTGACCGTTTGAAACGTTTCTGTAAATACACCCCTTTTAAAATCAGGATTAAATATGCATATACACCTCTTTGAAATAAGTAGGCAATGTATATGGTGCATAGGCAAACTTTAGGCCTAATACGTATTAAAACCAACTAATTGTGTTTTGCTTGCTGGTATTAGGAACAATCAGTCCCTTTTGGGATTCTCAAACTTTGATGTTTTCTTTCACTCCTGTTTTTTATCTCTTTGAAGTTCATCCTACTTTACTCTAAAATTCCTCCGTTTTCGAAATCACAGCATCCTGAAATCATGCATCTATTTCCTCTTTACTGAATTTTTATCTGATTTCTGTTCTATTATTCTTTAATTACTGGGTTTCAAAGTTACCTCACTCTGCTCAAAATCATTCTATTTTGAACACTTGCCCTATATTCTAAACTCCTGTTTTTCTGAAAAGATTTACTAACTATTCTTTTACTAAACTCTCGTAAACTAGTGGATCCTTACCTCATTTTGGAGTATTGGATTCCTATTTGGAATTACTGTCTTATTTAAATCTTGTCCACTTCCGATTACTGATTTTATAAAAAGTTATTCTTCTCTTTTATTGAAAATTTTAAACTGCTATGCACTCTTAATTCTTACTATTGTCTCTAAACTACTGCATTTCTAAAAAATCAATCACCCTTTTTGAATTACGCAGTCTTAACTGAACCTTCTGCTTTCACTACTAAGTTTTCAAAACATATCCTTTTACCAAAACTGCTGAAACCTACTGATTTTCAACTCAAAAACTCTTGTTTTAAATCCTGACTTTGAGACCTTAATCGTGTTTGAGACGTGCTACTTACGTGTTTACTTGTGGAGGGGTCTGTGAGCCTATTATTTGTCTGTTTGTGTTCCCTTACATGGAGTCCTATTTGTTATGTATGTCGCTTAGCATTTTGTCCTTTAAATCTAGGGGTTCAGCCTAGTACTTACCTCGTAGGATTAGTAGTACTAAATACCCTCCGGGACTTATAGAATGTGACGGGTAATAGCACACAATAAGCCTTCGTGACCAACACACGCGTTTTAAATAACCTTTACGGGGTGGGAAGGGTAGAATACAGATATGATGACCGGTGCGCTAATACCACGTGTAGCCGCCTTTTGGAGGTGTGACATACCGAGTATTTCATTGATGTGATCCGTATTACTTTAAACCTAGGACAGTTCTTGTCGAATGTTTATTCTAATGTTTTTCCCAAAACCTTTAAAGATTATCATGCTTGTTTGAAATCCCCTCTTATATGAACCTTACTTGCTACTTGTTCACCGTCCAAATTCACAAAATTTCTTGGCTGGGACCCACAGTTCTGGATCTTGAGGGATGCCTAACACCTTCCCCTTTGGATAACTTCAAGCCCTTACCCAATCTCTGGTAATGCAAACTAGTTCATGAGTTATTTACTCTAGGTGCCCTAACGCACCATAAAAATCGTTAGGTGGTGACTCTTCCTTAAACCTTTCCTTTAAGGAGTTGTCCAAAAATGTCATAAACCCGATCTCTCCGCACCTAACCCGTGCGAGGAAAAAGGGGGCGCGACAGCATGGCGACTCTGCTGGGGATCTTCCCTAGGGTTATACCATTACAATTTTCTTTTTGAATTTGGACCTTTAATTTTCATTTAAATGCTTACACCTTTTCCTATTCCCCGTTATATGCCGTTAATTGTTTAATTTTCGCAAGTATTTATTTCACCTGAACGAAACTGACATATCTTCATTTTTTCTTTGTAACCGCTTTCCATTATAACTGTTGTATTTCCTTTCTTTACCGCTTTCCTCAACGTGAAAATACATGCCTATTTGGTTAAATGATATTTATTGCATATCATGCTCCGCATTCATATTCCACTCGTGCCCAACGAAAATCCTATAGCAACGCTTACAATGAGTGATTGCGCAATTCCAATATTATTACCCCCTAAATTAGGAAAGGCGTATTTGCGGTAAAACTAGTCGATCAGCGGTGCAGTCGACGGTTCCGTGCCTTCCCCCTTGAGTTGTCCGCTCAAGGGTACCAGTCTAAAACCCCATAGAAACCTTACTCTATTGTAATGTTGCATGAATCATGGTAAAACCTAGTCAGGCTCAGTGTGTTGTCCGCACAATAGCCTTTAAGATAGCCTTGTCCAAAGTCCATTGGGTTCCCCTGGAACCCAAACAGATGCCTTCACGTTTTGTGCATTTATTTGGGGAACTAAATGCTCTTTGCTAATAAATAGTCGAGTCCGGTAGGGGTAAGGGTCTAACCCTTCTTGTTTTGCAGAAATGAGGCACGAAATCCCCAGATTCATCATGGTCGCCAATATCCACCCCAAATTGTTAAACTGGTGGGAGGATCTTCACTCCAGCGACAAAGCACTTGTCAGGAAACACTTGGGCAACTTGCTCTCTCTTTTGGATATTCAGCCTAATAAAATGATGATAGAGGCTGCTACCCTATTCTGGGATTGCGATCGGTCAGTATTTCACTTCGGAAACAATGAAATGACACCGCTGCTGGAAGAATAATGTCACGACCTAAAACCAGTTCATGTCGTGATGGCACCTAACGGCGAGGTTAGGCAAGCCAACGTACAACTATAACAATAAAAGTGCGGAATATAATCAACGGTATGGGGTAAGGCCGAAGAAACAAGCTGAGCCACAACTAGGCCCAATATATATAACCCCAAATTTACCAACATAACTACAACAAGTGTGTGCCAGGACTAGTGTCACAGTGTCAAC
>ML295984.1:143400-157276 GCA_005239495.1 Nicotiana undulata | reverse complement strand
TGTTGGGTGGCGCGTGGGGCTAGGGTTTCCGGAGATTTTTTCAGTGGTAGGTCGCCGGAGGCCAATCTACCTAGTGGTGATGTTGGATTTTGCACAACACTGATAAAAAAGGGCCTTTGACTGCGGCAGACCTGTGTTCGCCGGAAAAAATTCCGGTTGATTGATTTTCTTCTTCCCGGAGTCGCTGGAATTGATGCACAGCGATAAAACTCTCACAATAGCTCTGATACCATGTGAGAAATCACGGGAGAAAAATAATATTCTTGTGTTATCTTCAATGATACAATGAGCCCTATATATATTACAGATATTACATGTCCTACTCCTAGTATACATAGGATTGGGGTTAGTGTTATTTACTCCTATTTGACTACTTAACTAACAGGAAACATGGAAGAATGAGATCTGTTAAAATGTTGAACTTGAGAAGCCTGAAGTTGTCCTTTATGTTAACTTATTATTTCTTGGAACGGCCAAAATTTACTGCAGAAGTTCACATTTTTTTTGTTCATGCAATTTTACGCATTTTCTTTCATCCCCTTCCAGTCATTTTCTTAGAGTATGGGGAGCAAATTCTGGGGAAAAAAGAGGGCTGCTTAAGCTTTAGAATCAAGTTGCCTAGACTATGTTACCAAATAGGTGTAATTCTTTGGTTTGCAGAATGGGGACAATTTTGACATTCACCACATTACGTGGAAGGCAGTTTCCTTGGAATAGACTATTTTAGATCGTATGATCAATGGACTTTAAGAAACTATAATAAAGATAATTTCTTTAAGTAAAAGAAACTTCGGAGGTTGAACATAGTAAAAAATTTTAATAACTTTATTTACAACAACAACGACCTAATAAAATTCCACAAGTACAGTCTAGGGAGGGTAATGTGTACGGAAACCTTACCCCTACCCAGTGGCGGAGGCAGGATCTCCGCGAAGGGGGTTCAAAAAGAAAAAAAGTTAAAAAAGATTGTAGCTAGTGGGAATTGAACCTATGACGTTCTACAAGTTTTGAACCCCCTTGACCACCAAGCTATACTTTTGGGATGGGTCAAGCGGATTCAAAACTTAACATATAGAGGTAAAAAACAGATTTTACCTTACAAATACAGAGTAATTTTTCGGCGAAGGGGGTTCGGGTGGACCCCCTTCCGCCCCCCTAAATCCGCCCCTGCCCCTATCCCAAGGGAGTAGAGAGGTTGTTTCCGATAGACCCTCGGCTCAAGAAGACAAAAAGAGACAATATATAAGTACCATCAACAAATTGCAATAATAACAACATCATAAGAACCAGAAAATAGCAAAAACAATAACCAATAAATAAGGCTCGGCACTATGAAAAATGGAAGAGTAGTGTGAACATAACATAAACCACTAGCAGTCTAAGACAAAACTCTATCAGACTAGCCTCGCACTGGTACTAAGTAGAAATATGCTCAACTAACTCCTAACCTAAAACGCTAATGCTTGACCTCCACATTCTCCTATCAAGGGTCGTGTCCTAGGAAATCTGAAGTCTCTTATCCTTTAATACACCATTGACTCGATGTGATCTAAGGTACTAACTGATGAAATTTCACTTGTACAGGGTATTGACAGTTCATGGGTCTGCGGATGAAATTATTCCCGTGGAAGATGCTTTGGAGTTCGATAAGATCATACCAAACCACAAGTTACATATCATCGAAGGAGCCAATCATTGTTATACCTCACATCAAGCTGAGTTACCGCCCGTAATCTTGCCATTCATAAAGGAAGGTCTGCAGAAGAACTAGAATGCCTAGGCAGGTACTGTGGACGCCACTATCGTTGAAATTCTGGTTTTAGATTAAATAAGGGAGATGACTGTTCCAATGTAACTTGCGCAAATGACAGAAACTATTGGCAGGGCCTTAATTAGCTGTAATTCAAAGCTTGTTTGGCATCGTATCGGGCTTTACTACATGGGGAATTCTTCATGTACTTCATATACTAGAGTGAAAACCAGTATGAGATAAGACACATAACAAGCTGAACAAGAGAATGAACGTCTGTTGCGTTCCCAATGCATTTGGATTTGTATCTCGAGCTTGCAAAAAGCCCATGTCTTACTTTTTCTGTGTTGACAGGGTTTCTGAATTCAAATTGACATCAGTAACAATACTCGTTTCGTTTTTTATCACAGTATTTGATCGAACATATAGGTTAAGTTTTTAATTTGACTTCATATGTTATTAGTGAAGATATAAAGTTGTGGTTGAAAAGTTAATTTGTAGAGAAAACATCAGACCAAAGTTCAAAACTTAAATGGTTGTGAAAGTTAATAGGGATAATACATAAGATGCACCTGTACTTGTGCGGAAAAATCAATTTCACATTTAACCTTTACGGGCGTCCCATTACCTACTTATACTTGTCCGAAATGAATTTAGTAGAGAAAAAAAGAATCTTCTTAAATGCGAGTGAAGAGCCAAAAAAAAGGGTTTAAAACTCATTAATTGTACACGCATCAAATATTTAATGGACATTATGTATTTAATACACTTAATTAGCCGTGATCGACTCTCTTTTCTTTTTCTTTTTCCTTTTCTTTCCCCAACTTTTCTTGTCTTTCCTCTTTTTATTTTTCTATCAGCAAAACCTCCATTGATGTCGACCCCCCTTCTTCCTCCTTACAGAAAATTAATCAAAGAGTGCAAAAATCATTGGTGTATTTTTACATTTGATTAGTGAAAACCCATGAAAGTAATTTAACATGGAAAACTCAATTAAACTATAAAATCCGAGCAAATGTTGGCCGGAAAAGTTCCTCCGACGCCGGCGAGCTTCCATTTTCTCCGGTCAAACTTCAAGCACGTTCATATCTTTCTTCTCAACCCTTTTCCTCTTGGTTTTACAATGTCAAAGATCTTAATTAACTTGAAAACTATTTATTAATTGGGGTGAAGGGTTTGAAGAGAGCATGAGAGAAGAGATTTTCAGAACAAATACAAGGAAATATAAATTTATAAATAAATAAAAAATAAGGAAAAGGAGTAAAATTGAAAAGAGAAAAAGAAGAAGTTAAAATCAAATTGAATATGGTGCGGTAATATGTGGCCAAGACACAGGGAGAGTGTGCAACCCCTTTCACTGTTCGACCGGTTGTACTCGAACAAGTATAAGGTGGAAAAAGAACGCCCGTAAAGGTTAAGTGTGAAACTGATTTTTCCGCAAAAGTACAGGGTGCATCTTATGTATTACCCCAAGTTAATATAAGGTAATATCGAAATATTTTGAAACGCTTCAAAACGAGAAAATGCTGTATAAATTTAAACAGAAGAACCACAATAACAATATATTTTACTTTCAGGCTAAGAACGTTATTCACATTTACGGAATTCTGTATTGTACAGAACAGTAAAACATCTCTTATATATACAAGGCCTCCCAGCTAAAATAAGAACTGCAAAATTTACCAATGACAACATATCATGGTGATACCCTGGAAAATACGCGTTTCTGTAAATTGCTTTCTGGAAGATTTAACTAGTTGGTGTATATAACGAGACATCGACGTGAATACCACTCCTTGACTGCTACTCTACTCCCTCTGCAGGTACACCTTTGCTTCACCCTGAATAGAAAAAATGTTGTTTCTCAGGAGAAGTAACCCATAAAATTGTAGTATGTAATTTGAGTTAGAAGGCTTTTGGAGGTCACAGTTGATTAAAGAGTGTCTAAGAAAACCAGCACGACGAAAAGGTTATGCAGAAACAGAAGACTTAACTCGTCGGAATGAAACTAGTCAGTCCCAGTAAGTTGTCATAGAACTTACTAGACAAGTTCACATTTCACCAAAAGACTTTTCTTTTTTGTGTGATAAGCGATTTCATAAACAACTAGTTCATAGAAGGATTGCCTGCACCTGTATAATGTTGATGAATCTACTGTTTACTGAGATAAAAGTTTAGCGATAACCAGGGGCAAATTTAGGCCTAAATTATGGTGCACTTGAACCCATGGTCTTTCGCTAAACTAGGTGTTTTATGTACATACTTCCTAGAATTGATCTAATATTATTTGCCAGCCCCATGCTCCAAAGGTTGAGCGGTGCACTTGGTTGAATATTGAGTTATTTAAGGGATCAATTCCCACTAAATCCTTTCTTTGGTGGTAATCCCATGTTCTAAAAATTCTAGATCTGCCTCTGGCAATAATCCAGCAATTCCAGTGACAAAAGTGTGCAAAGAAACAACTTCCGCTACAGATGTGCTGACACAATATGTCCATATCTTACCCGTAGCCTCGGTTGAGCAACAGAGCAACATCATCCTCAAAAGCGTTCGGCTATTACTAGTTCTGACCTTTCTCCTCGAAATTCTGCAAACGAATCAAAATTCAACAATCGTAAAAATGGACCGTTATAGTAATCCAAGTAACACATTTCAATAAATATTCCCTTATCTGGTCTAAACTGAATAGAGCGAGATGAATTCAGACAATTCACATAGCAGACACCAGCTAGTCTTGGATAGATATGTGTATTGATACCACTAAAGTAGACCAAGTAATTGAATAGGGAACATTCATCACTTGGCTAATTTCATTCAGTGTGATGTCCTCAACTCCCAACTGAGTACAACACTTGCATAAATTCTGGCAAACCGGCAGTTTGACCCATAACTGCACGGCTTCTTATGCTGTTATATTGTGTTTTTCCAGTTTCACGAAAAAGAATAAAGAGGGCTGAGGGATGGGGAAGACCGTAAATTAGTGCTTTTGTTCCTTCTCCCCAACCTCCAGGGATTGGATCAATGTTCCATTCTGGTTCCAGGGTATTGATTCAAGAAATATTTCCTACTCTACTTTTATAAAGAAGTTTCTAGAGTCTCCTCTTACCTCTTCCATGTCATCCTCATCATCAGATGGATCTAATCTCGAGTATAAGGTCTCCTCATCAATCTCCTCAACCATGTTCATATCTTCCTGTAGAATTTTCAGCAAGAGGTGATTTGCAAGTTGAACGATACGGAAAATATATTTCCAAGAAAAAGCAGGAATATCATACTAGATCAGACTTCAAATTCTGAAGCTTATCCTGCAACTCTGCTATATGATGCTTTAGTGCCTGGAAATTTTTTCAGTAGACATCCGTAAGGTGATTATCTCCAGATATCTGAGACATTGAATTACATCTATCTGCGAAAGAAAATGACATTAATGAACATGTTACCTCACGTCTCTGAAGTTCAATTGAACGGGCCAATGCCTGCCTCTTAGTCAAAAGATTTTTGGGCCGGAATTCACTAGGACGCTGGTAATTTTTCCCACGATAGAGTATAATTGCGTAGCCTTGGATAGTCTTGTCTATAGATACCAAAAGGCCTCCACTTTCAGCCTCAAGAGTAACTGCAATGTGTTTTATTTGTGCTGTATTTCTCCTCTCTGCAATGATCTTTACTAGCTCCCGGTATTTCCAATGTAAATGTATGTTCTCTATAGTTCCATCAAAAACATCTCGCCTCCCTGAACAGAAATGTGTTAGTTATGCACTCTATCCTGAGAGAAACTACGAGATTCAGCAACCCTTACCAAGAAGCAGAAAAGGTTTCATGCTAAGACCCATCTTACGAAACAGAAACCTTTCCTCAGCAGATAATATTTCCAAATCAGTTGGCAGCTCAGATGGTTCCCGATTTTCCTGTAATTTCCGTAACATATTTTCTGCCTTTTTGATCTTGCCTTTTGCCTGCAGGAACCAATCCAACAATGATTCATTTGCACATTTGCGGCAGTATTTTCACCTTTATTTACAAACACTTACATGGGCTAGCTTCTGTTCAAGATGCTTGACAAGAGAAGCATGCCTTGCTACAGCAGCGTCTTTCATCATTTTCTCCCTTTCTTCAATACTAGGTTGGTTTCCCCAGCGTGAAGTGGCTGCTATAGTTTCAGAAAGAGTTCCAGCAATCAATGGCCTTTTAGGAGCTTTAGTATCAGAATGAACAAGGGTTGCTGCTCTTTGCCGTGCTTGTTCTTCTTGATCCTGTAAGAAAGCACTTTTGCTCTCTGCTTCTACTAGGGCTTCCGTGACACGAGGTGGCAGGAAATCATTACCCCTATAAAAAACAATATAATCCTTATTCCTGGAGACTAGCGTTCCTCCGGTCAATACCTGTTGAACAACAAGGATCTATTGTCAGATTCATTAAACTTTCACTAACATTTTTACTAAAGAAGAAAGAATGCCTGTGAATCAGGAAGCGAACTCAACTGCAACTTTGACGGAACGATTATGTAGTATACTCTACACCAGTACAGATTCCAAAAACAAAATCCAGAAAACGATAACTTGCAAAAGCAACCAACAATGTAGTGGCTAGGGTATCTAAGTGCTAGAATGAGGTGACAAGTTCAAAAAAAACCTAAGGAAAATCTAACTTTTTGTCATAATCTTAGTTTTTAGTATACTTCTGTCTTCTTTTCGTTCTTGCTAACACTTACTAATGCTGCGTGTACTTATCATGCAGTCTTAACTTTCTAAGAGTGTTTGTAGTGAGCTTTATCTGTTTACCTTAAGTTCTTCTGCCATTCTTTCATTGCTTGTGTTTTGCACACCACGTTTTATGGCTATCTTCGCAATAGCACTTCTTCTCCATAGCTTCGCCATGGCCGCGGCTAAACCTTGCAGTTCTCTGTTCCTTCCTGAAAAATGCAGACAACAGTTTGGAGGTCAAAAAAGCTCAAAGTTACCGATCTTCAAAAGAGGACAACGAAACATTAGAAACCCTTTCCAAATACCTAAAGCAAAATGAGGGGGCATAATTCTCGCAGTTCTGCGCAGGTAAGTCATTTCTTTGTTTTTTAGGTTAAGTTTAGCTCCATAAGGAAGACGCCGAAAAGGAGGTCTATATCCAGGAACAACAGCAGGCAACAGATCAGCATCAACAGGCAGTGGTTCACGACCTGACCAATCTTTGAAACGTGGGCCAACTTCATCTAGCAGCATATTGAGCTCGCTTAAATCCATTATTTCTGCACCAGACAGATTACTGAAACCATTTCTCGGTCTTTCAGTAGCTTCATTTAAGGATTTGACTCCAAAGCTTTGACCGTTATCATTCTTTGAAGGCTCTGATTCGTCAATATTGTCATTTCTTGTCGTAAAAGATTGTACACAAGGAAGCTTGTATGATATTCCTCTGTATAACACTATAGAACTGCCTGATCTCCATATCACCAATCCTCCAGTTCTATGCTAACAATGACCAAAGTACGACACAAATAAGAATTCACAACATTACGATATGCAAAACTGGGGAAAAAGGTAAGTGTTCATCCACACACAAAAAAGGGCAGTCCGGTGCACTTGCACTGAGCTCCCGGTCCAGGAAAGGACTGGACCACAAGGGTGTATTGTATGCAGCCTTACCCTGCATTTCTGCAAGAGGCTATTTCCATCTCCTGGTCACATGGCAGCAACTTCACCACTAACTTTACCAGTTACGCCAAGGCTCCCCTTCTATATCCACAAAATACTAATACCAAAAACTTCAAAATTGAACATATTCAAAAAATATTCAGAGAAGAAACCTTCAAAGTGAAACTTATAAATGGTTCAAGATATTATGTGAAAAAAATTTCAAGAAATGAATACCTCTAGAATCTCATGAGTCCTCTTCATATTATGTGAAGGAGGACCTTCAAATCTCAATTTAACAATCTCATCCACTTTCCACTTCTCATGAATTGAATCAACAAGTTCCTGTGTTACACCACCTGATCCAACCTTTATTCTCTCCACCATTCTCAATGCCGCATTCCTTAGCCTCTTCAGTTGAGGCTCAGGTATCATTTTCTCTGCCATTTCTGCATTACTTTTTCTCAGCTTGTCTCCCCCCATGGGTCCCACTTCTCTCTCACCTTGCCATGGCAATATAACTGAATTTTTAGAGTAACTCTCAGTAAAGGAACTACCTTTATATCTATGAAAAACCTTTGTTTCCCTTGATTCCAATTTGATATCTTTTTCTTCAGAAATATTATTTTCACAATTAGCATTCTTTTCAAAATTACTAGCCTCGAAAGAATCAAGCTGAGAATTTTTGGGTTGATTTCCATGAACCCAAGGAGCTAAATTTACCTTAAATTTTGAACCAGAATTCACTGACTCATTTACTACTGGATTTTCTTCAGCTTTTGCCACAGAAAAATGGAGGTCTTGTTCTGCAACTTCTTCTATTAATACTGAATTTAGTTCTTGCCAAGGGAATTTTTCCCTTAATGAAGTGGTTTTAACAGACCATTTATCTTGAACTTGTTCAAGAAAACTTGGTTTGGGTTTTTGCTTTTTTTTAGTCTGATTGGTTTGATTTTCTTTATCTGAATGAATTGCTTGGGAAGAACAGTAAATTCTGATACTTTTAGCTCTAAAGTTTTGTATGGATTGAATTTTGGGTAATGGAATGGGAAATTGAAGTGGTTTTGAAGAAGGGTAAGTGAAAGTAGGAGAAATATAATCAAACGATAATTGTGTAGAGGCCATAGCGGCCATGAACAACTAACTGTATCTTCGTCAATTCTTATCGCCAAATCGCCATAGCTTGAACACAAAGAGAAAGATAATGGGCCAGCCTAGATGTTACTCACGTGAGAAATTAAAAAATAGCCAGGTTTACAAGTGGACGTTCAGAAATAGCCACAATTTCAAAAGTAATCGAAATTTAGTCCGTCTTTATGTAAATATGAATTTGAACGAAATCACTGTTCAAAATCTAGAAAATACTCCAGCATAATATATTGGAATTCTAGCATAAATATAGTAGAACTCCAGTATATTATAATAGAGTTTCAGTATAATAAATGGACTTCCAACATAATATATTATAAGTTCATACACAGGTATGGCTATCCAACGAGACGGGACGGGATGACATTTAGGCGGGACGGGACAAACGGGACGAAATGACAGTCCCGTCCCGTCCCGCTAACAAGCGGGATGGGACGGGACGAAACGGGACGGGATCGCGGGACGAAAAGTGCCCTTTTTTGAAAAAGAAAATTATTTAAGCATTAAGTTTGGCAACGACTATTTTTTTGATAATGACTAAGTTTGTTAAGTTTGCAACGGCTAACTTTTTTATTTATTTAATAAATTTAAAACTTAAACCAAAATTAAAAAACTAAGTAAAGAATTATAAAATATTAAAACAAAAGACTTATAATGAAATATTCTAGTAATGATAAATATATAATAGAGTTATTATTTATTTATAATTTCAAGCTATTAAGTAACTAAGTAAGAGTGCAAGACAATTCATAAAAATAAAAAAAAATCGTTCTTATACCACATAGGAAATTATATTACCAAATATATTCATAGTTTGCATATTACCCGCCATGCTAATAGTATTTCTACAAAATATAAACAATTCATTAAATAAGGAATCATTGTAGCTGTAGGTTTCCTTATTTAGGCGTGCTAATATTGGGGAATTAAATATTCTTTCAGATATTTCATTAAATACGCAATCATTGTAGATGTAGGGTTCCTTATTTAGGCGCGCTAATATTGGGGAATTAAAGATTTTTTCAGATATTTTCAAACGCAAATCACGTTGTATTAATTTTCGTCTCTTTTCTGATTTCACAAATAAAAAATGACTAAACTTCTACAAATCTTCTGCAAAAAACGCAATTATGTCGAAAACCCCAATTATACTACAATTGAATGGGAATTGAGATATTAAAATTCAATGTACCCAGTTTGTAGATATTTTGTAGATAAATTGTAGATTATTTGTATTCTGATTGTAGATACTTTGTTTTCTGTTTTCACAAATCAAAAACGACTAAAACTTCTACAAATCTTCTGCAAAAAACGTAATTATGTGGAAAATCCCAATTATGCTACAATTGAATGGGAATTGGGATATTAAAATTCAATGTACCCAGCTTGTAGATAAATTGTAGATTATTTGTATTCTAATTGTAGATGCTTTGTTTCTATTTTCACAAATTAAAAACGACTAAAACTTCTACAAATCTTCTGAAAAAAACGCAATTATGTTGAAAATCCCAATTATGCTACAATTGAATGGGAATTGGGATATTAAAATTCAATGTACCCAATTTGTAGATATTTTATAGATAAATTATAGATTATTTGTATTCTGATTGTAGATATTATGTAGTTTACATAATAACTAGATAATTATTCAGTAGGAAAGGATTTATATGCTAAAATAATGTAGATGAATTATTGTTTACATTCAAAAATATTGTTTAGTTCTAGCTTCAACCCTAATTTAACGTGGAGAAAGACTATGTCTCTTATCTTCACTTGCATGAATAGCTTTTCCATTCCTTTTCTGTGAATGTGGTGATTATACACCCAAATCAAACGACGGAATATCTGCTTCTCTTGCTTTTTTAGGGTTGTTCTTTTTCATTTAGAAACTTTGAAGCTGAAGGTAAATGAGTGTATGAACTTTGAAGAATAAGCTTCAATTTTGACTGGTTGTAGAAGAAAAAGCTTGATAATGGGTAGTAATGATGGGGATTACAAATATTTCTCTGGTTTTGGCAGAAGAAATAATGGGATTTCGATACAGAAATCGTGGGTGTGGGAGTGAAACGTGTGTGAAGGTGTGGGAATTGAAGAGAGAAACGTGGGGGGAGTGGGATTAGAAGGAATATACGGTACCATTAAATTAGGAGTGTAATTAATACCCTTAAAAACCACTAATGATATAGAATTGGTAATTAGATATACTAAATATAATTATATCAAACCTTAAGCATTGAGGGTAATAAGTTTCTTATATGGCATAGGAATGTAAAAATTCCTTTAAAAAATCAACGCTTAAAGCCTTTTATTATATTAATAGAACTTTCAAATACAACATACAAATATAATTCTGTTGAAGAACACCTAATCTACACAACCACCTTCTAGGAAGGGTTTTGTTTGAACTAGGCCTCTTATTAGCCAATTACAACTTATCATACTAATATTTGTAACCTCATATATATTTTCGTTGTAACTTATCTATAATTTCTCTCGGACATTGTTCTGAAATTGGCAATGTTGATTGATGTTCCATGAGTTCCATGTCGTCATCGTTCCCAGTGCTAAGTATCTCATTGTATTCTTCTTCTTCCCTAGTAGTTAATTTTTCAAAACCAAGATTTCTTCTTTCGGAATTAATCCAATCTCTAAATAATACGGAAATCTCTAGGCTGTCCTCCGCTAATGAATATCTATGATCTCCGATTTGAAAGCTTGCCGCACTAAAAGCACTCTCCGATGCTGCTGGTGATGCTTGAATAGCTAGGATATCTCGGGCCATTATTGAAAGTATTGAAAAAGCCTTGCCACGCTCCCGCCACCATGCCAAAAGTTGCTCGTTACCTTCTTCGTCTTTAATACTTTTCGATCCTTGATTAAGATAAGAATCAAGTTCATCATCAATAGATGAATCAAAACATGTTATATCATCCATATCTTCCCATAGAACTTCTACTCTAGATTTAGAAGTAGAAGGAGAAGTTTCACCACCTATTGTTTCCATAGATTTATATTTATCAAACATTTATCTAGCATAAGAATATATGCTAGCTTCGCATTCTTCGAGAGATGGTTGTTTATTTTCTGTAATTACTAAATTCTCATAAATTTTGCGAACAAGTAATTTTTCACCTCTTAACTTTAAACATGGGTTAAGTATAGTAGAAATTAAATAAACTTGGGGAATAGGGTAAAAATACTTTTTAAATTTTGTAATCATTTCATTAATGGCCGGTGCATAAGTCGGATTAGTTTTATACTTACCAAATACAACAGAAATTTCACAAATATACCATAAATTTTGTGTAACAGTAGGATAATATATACCAGAAAATTATTTTGTAGCATAATAAAAAATTTCTAAAAATTTAGTAAGCTCTTTGATATGATCCCAATCAGAATCGACAATTTAATCAGCGGGGATACCATTATGCATATTAAATACCTTTTGTATGGGAACCCGATAATCATAAGCAACTTTAAGCATTTCATAAGTCGAATTCCACCTAGTACAAACATCTTTTGGAACTTTTCTATATGGAAGGTTAGCACTAGCACATTGTTGCTTAAATTCACGAATTCTACTCGATGTATTAGCACGAAAAAATAGGCGCAAGCATGTTGTACTTTACTACAAGCATAAGAAAATAAACCAATACCATCTTTTATAACCAAGTTAAAAATATGGCATGCACATCTAACATGAAAAATTGCTGGATTAATTGGACAAAGTCTAGTTCTTAAGCTAGTTACTGTAGTTGTGTTAGCAGAAGCATCATCTAAGGTGATAGTTAAAATTTTATCAATGAGTCCATAAAAATCAAGAATTTGTAGAACAGTAGTTGCAATATATGCTCCACTGTGTTTTGAATCAACAAATTTATAACCAATAATACGTTTTTGCATGTTCCAGTGATGATCGACCCAATGACATGTAACCGTTAAATAATCAAAACCATTAGGACTACGACTTATATCAAATGTGATGGACACTTTACAATCTAAGTGAAAAATACACAACCAATATACTGAAGATATTCTGTTTGAAATTTAAAAACATCATTTCTAACCGTGGCCTTAGGAAAACCTTGAAAAGCAGGATTATAAGTTTCTTGTATATAATGCACAAAAGCAGGGTGAGAAGGAAAAGTAAAAGGTAAGCCACAAACAGCCACCAGTTTTGCTAAGTTCTCACGATCTCTATCTTTGTTATAAGGGCGTAAAATAGTACCAGAAGCAGGGTCAAACTGTTGTTGTACAAAATTAGAACCCCCACCAGATCCAATAGGAGTGCCAGTACCGGTGCTAGGATCCGCTATTAGTCCGGCTTCTATTTTAGCTTGTATCCATAAAGCTTTGTGCTCACTAGCTAAGTGCCTACTTAAACCCCCTTGTCCCACCACTTTTGGTGAGCATAAAGTTTTGTTTACATATTCCACATGTAGCACGTTGATTCACTTTATCATGTTTAAAACATTTTCATACAAGTGATATTTTGGGACGTTCACCCTTAGGCTTACCCCTTATAGGAGGTACATGAGGTAAAGTTCCAGACCGAGATTGAGTCTGAGTTGGAGATTCTGTTGCGGGACTAGTTGGTGCTTCATCTAATTCTTCTTCCTCATTTTCTTCATCCTCATTTTCTTCGTCCTCAATACAAATGTCATTGCCAAATTTTCTTTGTAAAGTTTCATGATCTAGTTGTTCTCTAAAATTAATATTATAACATAAGGGGGTTGGAAAAATGAAGTTTCATCAACATGAGTCATTTCATCTATATGTGTTCTAATTCTAGGAGAAGGGGTAGGATTAGGATTAAGATTAGGACTAGGATTAGGATTACTACTACTTTCACCTTTACTATTTTTTTTACTAGTTTTCTTAAAGCCAAATATATTTTTAGGTGCCATAATTTAAATACGAAATTAATTAAAAAATTAAACACAAAAATTAAACACACAAATGAAATACGAAAAAATAGAACACGTAAAGTAAACACAAAAATTAAGCACTAAAATGATATGCAAAAATTATATATTAAAATTAGGATATGGAACGAGTGCACCGTGATTAATATTGAAAGTTGAAGAAATTCCCCAAAATATTGCTCCAAATAATTGATGAATTAATTTGAAGCTTGAAAGTTGCTCCAAAAAAATGCCCATATATTTGAATCTTGATAGTTGATACTTGATAGTAAGTTGAGATAATAATATAGATAGAATATAAGACATTTTGAGAGAGAATGATTGATTTTTGTGGGGAAAAAATGAAGAAGAGTGTGGGTATTTATAGTAGAAAATAAAGCCAAAGTGTAATTTAATAAACTTAGGGGGTATATTAAAAGTTT
>ML295984.1:97060-143242 GCA_005239495.1 Nicotiana undulata | reverse complement strand
TTTGAATTCACTTCGAATGAAGAAATTCAGAATATTGTTTCCTGATAGTGATATCTCAATTTCTCAAAATACTTCAATTGGTACACGCAAGAAATAGGCTAATTCAGCAGCCTTTTGTTCAATTTCTCGTGGAGTCAAATTCTCATCGGTACGAGTCAAGGGAATGGACATCCGAGGAAGGGGCATAGCGGCGCCCTCGCCCGGCGCCATTTCCGGACCTAGCAGCAGACGGGCGGGTCGTGCCTGAATTCAGACCGGACCAGACTCTTCTTCGTTTGAGCTGCTCCCAGGCACGCAGACCGAAGATCTCACTTGTCCTGGACAAGTACGTAGAGATCTTCGTGGACCGTGGAGGGAGTCTCAATCGATCTTTTCTAGGATTCCTTATAGAGTCATTGCCCAACGAATAGAATGAAGAGAAAAAAAAACAGGCAGGACGGGACGGACGAAACAGGACGGGACAAACAGGACAAAATGGCTGTCCCGTCCCATCCCGTGTCCCGTTTAACATAGGCCCATCCCGTTTAGAATTAAGTGATACGGGGCGGGACGGGACATCCCGTTTAGAATTAAGTGACCTTATACACAGGTGCTCCAATCTCCATTATTATACTGAAACTTTTCGCGTGTTGAAGTTCCAGCATAATATACTGGAAGTTCATACACAGGTGCACCGATCTCCAGTATATTATGCTGGAACTTTCCTATTTCAGCAAAATAGTGACTATTTTTCAATGACATTGCAAACGGTGGATATTTTTGAATGACTAGTCCAAAAACTGGCAAGCCCGTGCTATTTTTACGTTAACTCACATAGTGTAAAAATTGTGTGGGGTAGCCACTTTTTAAAGTGGTATTTATTTTTTATCCAACATTTTCAATCCTTAGCAATGGTAGCCATTAGTCTATTAAAATTAATATAAAAAGACTATGTTACCCTTTCTTCTATCTCTTTCGGGAGAAGAACTGTGCAATTAGACTCTTTCTCATCTGTTGGATTGACGGACGCATCAGAGTTCCTCCTCGAATCATCAAGGGTTAAGCTCATTTTTGCAATTGAAATACTTGACTGCAGAGATCTCATTTGTTTCTGCCATATTTCTTCCATGGATTTCAATGATTCTCATATTTTTTTTGTGAAAAGATACAAATAACGTTTGGTTTTCTGCTACGTCGTTATGGATCTTGAACTTACAGTTACAAGTTCAAAAGTTAAGGACACTTTATCCTGAACTTCGAGTTCCAAGTTCAAAAGCTAAGGACACATGGTCCTGAACTAAGAATTACAAGTTCAAAAGTTAAGGACACTTGGTCCTGAACTTAGACTAACAAGCTCAAAAGTTAAGGACAATAGGTCCAGAACTTACAATTACAAGTTCAAAAGATAAGGACAATAGGTCCTGAAGTTTGAGTTCCAAGTTCAAAAGTTAAGGATAATAGGTCCTTAACTTTGAGTTACAAGTTTAAAAGTTAAGGACACTTGGTCCTGAACTTCAAGTTTCAAGTTCAAAAGTTAAGAACAATAGGTCCTGAAGTTTGAGTTCCAAGTTCAAAAGTTAAGGACACTTGGTCCTGAACTTTGACTTACAAGTTCAAAAGTTAAGGACACTTGGTCCTTAACTTTGAATTCCAAGTTCAAAAGTTAAGGACACTTTGTCCTGAACTTAGACTTACAAGTTCAAAAGTTAAGGACACTTGGTTCTGAATTTAGACTAACAAGTTCAAAAGTTAAGGACGGACAGTCTTTATGTCTTTAACTTTGACTTACAAGTTCAAAAGTTAAAGACGCTTGGTCCTGAAGTTTGAGTTCCAAGTTCAAAAGTTAAGGACATGTAGTCCTGAACTTAGAGTTACAAGTTCAAAAGTTAAGGACATGTAGTCCTGAAGTTAAGTTCAAAAGTTAAGGACATGTAGTCTTGAAGTCCTGAACTTAGAGTTCCAAGTTCAAAAGTTAAGGACATATAGTCCCGAAATCCTGAAGTTAAGTTCAAAAGTTAAGGACATGAGCAGAAGGGTATTTTCGTCCGGGCAATTAGAGTTTATTAAAGCGGTGGCTAAAGACTAAAGATATTTTAAACAGTGGCTTAAAAGTAAATACATGTTTTATTAGTGGTTAACCGTGCACTTCTACCTCACATAGTAGTGTCAATTGGGTTATAGATAGTCTGAATTATCAAATGAGGCCCAAAATGCAGCCCATCAGAAGCCTTTATATCACAATGAGAGGTGATAAAATGGGTATCTTACATAAATGTCCCAAATAAGTACCGACTTACCAACCTCTAGCTATTAATCATAAACTTACCAAAACTAGCCACACGTATAAAATAGAAAACCCAAATAAATAAGGTTCTTTCTCACCAAGAATCACACGCAAAGATCTTTCATATTTTTAGATGTGATCATCAACATTAGATGCAAGACGTACAAGAAATTTTATTTATGAAGTAGAAAATAAGGTGATGAAAATATATATACAAGATTCCAAAAATTTAAGCAAAAAAGGACCCTTTTCAATGGGTAAGGTTGGAATTCATTGAAAACATATAGATGAGTCAATATACAAAATTTGAGAAAGATTAGAGGTGATTTGGACTGATATGATATCAAAATTCGTAGTTAAAATCGAGCTCAAAAAATTCTTTTGCGACACATGTATCATGCATGTATCTCACACTAGTTGCAGTAAGCCCGTGCTGAGCCCGGGCCCAAATTCAAGGTCAAAACGTAATACATATGATTAAAAAGAACAATTTGTATTATATTTGTAAGTTTTCACCAAATATCGTATTTCTTCTGATAAAAGATAATTTAGCATACTCAAAGTAAAATCAAGATAAATTTTAAATATACCAGCCTGTTTTCAGTCTGGTATTCCTTGTGAATCCCAAATTGATATACTATGTATCATATGTAAGAGATTTTCTTAGAACTCGTATCAACACACAAAGAAACTGAGAATAATATTACTTAAGTTCCTACAATCTTTTTAAAAAAAAAAACTATAAATGTCCACACGCCAAAAGAAATTTAAAAATATTAGGCTTAATATGTTTTACTCATCTTGTTAATATTTGATCCTTTTCACTTTTAAATGATGCGTTTTTACTAATGTAGCGATAAAATTATGAAGACCGATAGGAGTTTGGATGCTACATGTTTTTCTTTAATTTGTAAAGGTAAAAGGTACATAAAGCTATAGTACTTCAACAATTCGAATTATAAAGCCAAACATTTTGGTTAAGATGCAACCATGACTCCATTTGAAGGTTAGTGTAGGGTGAGAAGTGATCATAGAAAGATACTATGTACTATCTCATATAAGAAACCATGGAATTACAAAATATACTTAAAAGTTGTATTATTAACTATTCAACACCCACAAAACTGATAGCGTAAAAAATAGCAACTTTAAGGGCAATAATTTTGAAAACTTGAATGTGAGGACGGGAAAAATTTTCTATTGCCCCTTATTATAAATAGAATATTAAGCCAAAAAATATTTACTTGCTTTTAAATATTACTAAATCAAGAGAAAAGAATATATAACACACTTTAAAATTACATAATTAGTGTAATGTTTAATAAGGGTAGGTGTTTAAGGGAGAGTTGGATGTGAAATAATAATAATCATTAATAGTAGCTATTTAAGTGGGGCTCACATAATCATTCTAATAGAAATATGTACATAGGAATGTGTGGGAATGACAAATTTACGTGGGGTCCATTGATCATAATAGCCTTTAACATTGCTTAACGTATAAATTACAAATTAAATAGGGCCTATTATTGCAGCAAACTCACACGTGTTACTGAGACATTAAGGGTGTGTTTGGATGACAGAAAATATTTTCCGTGAAAAATGTTTTTCAAGAAAATGTTTTCTTGGAAAACAAGTAGTAATCTTATTCATTTACCGGTGTTTGGTACGCAAATTAAGAAAAATAATTTCTCAAGAGTATTCTTAAATAATTTTGATACAATAAATATGAAGCCATAAACTTTCGAACCAATAACCTTCCGAACGCACAAATTTCATAAACTCCTGAACTGCAAAACTTTCAAAACCGCGAAATTTCGAACCCATAAATTTCGAAACACATAAACTTTCGAACTCATAATTTTGGAACTTGTAAAATTTTGAATCTGTAAACCGAAAGATGAAAAAAGTAAAACTGAAAATATATAAAAAAAATATTTTTTTCGGGGGGTGGGGTGCAGAGAATAAAAAAAGAAGAAATTTGAGTATTACAAAAAAAGTATAAAAATAAATTGTGCTAGGGTGGTGGGGGAGGGGTGGTGTAGAAAAACGAAAAACAGAAATTTGAAATTACAAAAAAGAAAGTAAAAAAAAATGGGGTGGGCGGGTGGGGGTAGGTGGGGTAGTAGGGTGAGTGGTGACGGAGAAAAAAACCTTTTTGGAGAGAGGGGGATGTGTTTAGGTGGGTTGGCTGTGGGGTGAGTTGGTGAGGGTATGGAATATGGTGGGGAAGCTTGAGAAGGAGTTTTGGAAAATGTTTTCCCTTCTTTTGATAGGGAAAATATTTTCCTCCAATTTGAGGAAAATGAACTGATGAGGAAAATGTTTCCAAAACATTTAAGCCAACCAAACATGAGAAAATTGAAAAATATTTTCCGAAAAATATTTTCCTTCGTACCAAACACACCCTAAGTGATATGGAAAGTAAATTTGACATTAAAAATAAAATGAGAACATAAAAGTAATTAAGTGAAAAGTTTATGTTTTTTTTGGAAATGTATGTGAGGACTACAAAAGTTCTTTGATTCTCCCTTTTTATATATAGTAATACAGGTATGCATGGATATACATGTGATACACATTTTATATAAATATGTTACATATGTGATACATGAATGATACACATATCATTTTTTTTCATGTTCATTTTCTACTTCGAACTTTCAATTCAAACCACCTGAAAACTCCACCAAATCAATCCAAAACCGAGATTCAAGCTCCTTAACATGTATCCAATCTATTCTAATAATACCCACTCAAAAAAAAAGTAAAAATTTGATATTTTTTGGCTACAAATAGGTAATTGGTTAATATTGGTGTACTTTGTGAATTGATCGATTGTAATAAGCTACTTATATTTCAAGATATTTCCCAAAAGATATTTCAAGAAATTTTATGAAGTATTGACTTAAAAAGCCGTTCAGTCCACAACTTAAATTAAGAAAGGAGATGCATAATATATGTATAATTCATATATAAAATATTTAATTATAAATAGTTATATATAATCTTTACGTATCGGCTACGAAAAATATGTCATATAATAAACTTAATTTCTCTATTTCAGTGGTGACATAAAAAGTTGTATAATATAAAAGATGAAGAGCTTGATGTCCCTATACAGAGGCATAGACCGTATATAAAGTTTATTGGTTTGAAATTTTACTGAGCCAAGGGTCTTTGGAAATAACCCACTTATCCTCACAAGGTAGGGGTAAGCTCTGCGTACACACTATCTTCCCCAGACCCCAACGTGGGATAATACTAGGTATGTTGTTGTTGTTGGTTTGGAATTCTAGTCATTTTAAATTACTGAATTCTAAATTAATAATTTGTACATATTTAATGAATTTTTAAGACAACAAGACTTGAATATAAATTACTGGATTCGATCGAATTCGTAAACAAGTATTCTAGCCATTTTTGCCAAAATAATTCATCCAAGCTTCCTTGGTTTTGTGATGGGGAAGGTACTGCTTGATGTTGAGACCAGCTTTTCTTATGTGTTAATCAGTTTCAACATCAATGATAATGTTAATTAGTTCGTTTGTGATGTGTTCACAAAATTTAAGGCAATTCGCAGCCCGTCGCCCGAACTCATAAATATGACGTGGACATTATAAAATGAAAATTGAATATCGTCGTGAATTTCTGTTTTACGGCCTTAAAACACCAAAAAACGAGGAACAATCATGGTGAAGCGATGACTATTGTTCATCAACTCATTTCTGATGGGCCCACAATATTTTTGGTGATTCAGAACCCGTCGTCCGAATTTAAGAAGATGGCGTGGACGTTAGCATACGAAAAATTAAAAATAATTCTTGCTTTATGGTCCTAAAACGCCAAAAATGAGTAACAATCATGGCGAAACGATGACTATTGTTCATTAGCTCGTTATGATGGGCCCACAAAATTCTAGGCGACTCAGAGCCCGTCGCCTGAATTCAAGAAGATGGTGTGGACATTAGCACATGAAAAATTGGAAATAGTCCTGAATCCCTATTTAATGGCCCTAAAACGCCAAAATACGAGGAACGGTCATGGCAAAACAATGATTATTGTTTATTAGGTTGTTTATGATGGGCCCACAAAATTTTAAGCGATTCGGAACCCCTCGCCCGAAGTCATGAAGATGGCGTAGACATTAGCACACGAAAAGTTAAAAAGCATCGTGAATTCGTATTTTATGACCCTAAAACGCTAAAGAACGAGGCTCGGTCCCATTTAAATTCAAAGGTGATTTACTAGGACACATTCCCAGGACACAGCAGTACTGCTTGGCATTCGCAGACCCTAGAGTCCCCTTATCATTATCTATTGTTTGTTGTAACATATAGTAATGTACTTTCCAATGCAAAGTTGTATTTAGTATTACTAGTGGCTCATGTACTTGTGACACCAAATTTTGGGAGTAGTCTTTGACACCAATGGTCGTAGCAGTGGTGCACAGACTTGCACCATATCAATAAAAAAAAATGGACAGTAGCACAAAAGATCTATATACAATGTATGATTATCAGCATAAATTGGAAGTGAGAACATTGCTTACATGAGGATAATACTTGATACAAAGCTACACTATGCGCACCAAGACAAAATTTCTTAAGGCCCATGCCTTTTCAGTTTTGCATCTCAGATTGATGTTGTACGGGGTCGTCAAAAGGATGCTGAAGCACAGGCATCAAATATTTCATCTAAATCCCTACATGTTTGAAAAACATCTCGCCCTTGATGCTTCCACCGGAGCATTCTGTCATGGAGATCATGTACGTTCAGCTGTATGTTGTTTTCCAGAGTGAGTTGGAGTAGCCTTTTCGCACACTTGAATAGATATCTCCCAACCTTTAGTTTCACGTCACACACAAAATTGAGTCCACACTCCTCAGTTTCAAACATAGAAGCTGCCATACTTTCAATTACATCAGTTATGTCAAAGACAATGAGCGCTCCTGCTGTAGCCTCTTTTACCGTGTACGTCTCAACCCATGCAAACGAGTCTTTTTGCCTTTCATGGTTAGACTTCCTATTCTTTCTTCCAAGTTGTCCTCCGGTGAATTGCGCAAGAGTACCAACTGCACTATAATGCAAAAGCAGTTCACATTCAGCATCAGTTGTATGATTCAAGCATCCGAACAAGATGCCTATTGGTATCCTCCTGAATAACATGTTCTTCTGTGCGCTAACTCCTGGTGTCCGTTCTTCATCTGGAGCAAAATTTTCATTCACTTTATCTGAGTGCCTAATGTACATGTCCTGAAATTCTTTAAGCCAGAACGCAAGTGTTTGGGAATTGGAATCTGGGATATTCACCATTTCCTTCTTAAAGGACAGGGATCTCCTAAATTCCTTTTTGCGACAAAGAGTTGTCTCATTGACGTCATCAAAGCCAAACTTAAGATTCCATGATTTTGAAAATTCAGACAGATAATCGACTAAATGTCCCAAGTAGGATCCACCAGCAGGGTTCAAACTCCATGCTATAAACTTTGCAGCAGTAGCAAGAAAAGGAGATTTAACGTCCTCTGAATGGTTAATATTACCTGCTCCATATATACATGTTGAGCAGTACTTGCCCCACAAACTCTTTTTAGAGAATAACAAAATAGAGGCAAAAATGAACCAAGAAGGAAAGGTTATTGTTGTTTCCCTGACAGTAAGTTGCAGAAAACAGTAAGCTGTTAGCCATAAACTAAGCCAGTTGAAATAATTGTATGAAATGCCACAAAACTGAAACGTACCAAATAGAACTGTGGTTTACTCTGGCAATATTCACAATTTTGTTTGAAAATGTATTAACTGGCTTGTAAACTTCATGAACTAGATACTCCAAAGATTCGAAGGACAAAGGTCCAGTCAAAATCTTCAAAATCTGGTTCTTGCACGGAAAGTATGCATGAGAAAATGGAAGTTTTGAACCAAGATCCATTGATATGCCCCACCACATTGGTCTGGAAATAATATCTAGCACCAGGGAGACCAGCTTAACGTGAAGCTCTAGAATAGAAGCCAAACCCCTGCAAAGTAGTAGTGAAAAAATATGAGGAACCCATAAGATTTAGAACCTGGGAATCTTCCAATATCCTTAAAGAGTATTCAAGTAGCATATCAGCGTCATGGAGAGCGGTAGGTTATCCTTTGATAGAGAAATCTGTGAAGAAAATGAACAAGATATAAAATGATAATGCAGTACAAAATATCCATGCAGGCATGTTGAATTAAAATGTTTTAGAATTTATTGTAGCTATCACTACAGTAACCTTACTGTTGGTAGGAAGGGAAAAAAAACAGGTGTGGGACTTACGACAGTAGAAACCAGTTATGCAACAGGGACCTAGTTTCAGTAAACATGACAGGAGAAAGTACCAAAGATATAACAATTGAATGCCATTCTTTCCTCTGATGAAACTCCATATCTAGACAAAGGAAAGGTCTCTTAATGACCTCTTGTAGAATTTGAGATACATCGTACTTCAAAAGCATGTGATCTAGTTGCCATGAGAGCAACCTGCAGAGCAAACGAAACGATTATGGAAAAAGCGATATCATTATATGAAAAAGCAATTCATTTTCCTTCCGGACAGTCTTATTATAGGTTATTGATGAGAACCGGGTGCACATATTGACAAGATTCAAATTCATGTAGTGAACATAGTTTCTGCAACGTATCATAGTAGTATATTTATCTTGAAGGACACCCAGCTCCTAAAAGTAGCATTTCCTATTTACTGAGAACAGGGAATCAACACTATCATTTCTCTGGTAACATTACACTATATTGCCTCAACGCCAAGCATAGTCTTTTCTCTCCATTTTTATGTATAAAAATATATGCATGAATTACCAACTCAATCAAGGGAAGCTAATCCCGGTAACAAAGCAAGGACCATCAGGAGTACTGTTTTTTTTCTTTCTAACTTTAGTCCAAGCTAAATTACTCATTCTGTGCCGCATGGTTGAATTGATATGATCTCTCATGATGACTTCTTTTCTTAATATCATGGTGTTCGGTCAACTTGCGCGCACCTTGACTATTCCACCAGGTACCTGCGGCCTTCCACTAGCACAGGTACCGCATAACTTCCCCACCAAGGCTTAGGCAGATAGGAAGAAATCGATGTATCCAATGATTTCTAAGAGACTTAATACAACATTGAGCAAGTTCAATCAAAACTTCAAGAAAAATCACTGTAATTAGATGACTTCGAATTCCAAAATATGGTCCAATATTAGAAATAAAAATAGGCCTACCACCCAGTAGGTTCAGAAATAGAGGTTCCAGCAATAACAAATCCATGAATGATAGAAAAGCAACTTTAACCAACCTTAGCGGTATTTTTCCACTCTCAATGTTAAACTCCTTTCGACAATGCAACTGTTTCAGCGCAGCAGAGTGTCCTCCATCAATAGATCTCAGGTCAAGAACAGGAGGCAATTTCAGCGAATAGTCAACGCGTGATGCTAGTACCGCCACCCTCACAACAGCATACAAAATCATTGGAGAAAGATCTTCTGTAATCACAAAAAGCATGCCAGAACATTTCAATACCTAACTTCAACTAAAATTAGCAAAGACTATGATCAATTGCAAATCAAATATGTAAATCCTACAGACTCTGAGATCCATAGACAAAGATATCAGCTTTAACATAACATAATATCACCAGATACCCAAAAAGAATGCTTAGATGAAAGTGAAAATTACGTCGAAATCCTTCCAATTTATGCACAATATCAGCACATGATTCAATTATTCTGGTACAATCCTGAGCCGAAATCAATCCACCTACTTGCAAAACCTCATCTTGAGCATTTCTGAGAACCTTGCATTCAATTGAAGTAGATAGCACTGTTACAATAGTCTTCACCAAGTACTCAATCGTACAATCGTAGACCTACAACCAATCACAAAATTGCAAAAATATCTCAAATTACGTATTCAAATAGGAAAAATAAGATCAATTATCTTCCTTTTTCTATCTGTTTTGTGAATAGATGTAACCTGGGACGATGTGAAGCACATAAGAGAAAGGGCAGTATCCAAAACCCTAACTCCTGGAGATGTTTCGGAGAGGTTAAGCGAACGGTTGAGATTTGTGATACAGAGGTCCAGATTTGGAGCTTCATTTCCGGTCGTCGGATTTGTGGACTGCAGTTCCGATGCTAGTGCTAGGAAGAGTGACCTTATTTCTGAAGCCCTTGACATTGAAGAGCGCCAGTAGGTTACTTCCCGCCAATTACAACGATTTATTTGCAACAATAGACCGTGTCCCCTTTTATAATTCTTCAAATGAAAAGGGATCTTTACACAAATAGCCGACGAAATTCTTTGTTTACTTTTTCTAGCCATATACATATGTTATACCTTGATTATACATAATTATGCATATAATATACAAATTATACATATGTTATACTTTCACCGGCTATTATTAGTTTAAGTGACTGGGTGAGCGGCTATTTGAGTTAATTCTTCAAATGAAAAATGGTATTCAATTTTTGCAAGCCTCGCAATACAGGGACAAGTGCATAGATGGCGATTATTCTGAAATTTTATACTAGAAATCACCACTTCAGGATATTTTTGTCCAAAAAACTGAAAAACTGAAATTCAGACTGCAATAATTAATTCCTAAATAACAGCCCTTTAAAATGGCTACCTAATGTCATTTCTACCAAAATTTGTAACTAATTCAATAGTATCAAGTTCTATTCTTTTGGTTGTGTAGCACTAAGAATAATATTTTGAACTCTCTCATACAGGGATAAAATGTAAATAATAGCCTCAAATATACTTTTCGTGCACTAAACAAAAAATGGAGGGAGAACTTGGCTAGGCCATCCTTATGATAGCCCATCTCTAGTTTTAAATTAAAAGTTCAAAATAGTTGTTTTTAGGACCCTATTTAAGATGTCATTGAAGTTTATAATTTTATTTTTTTTAGTTTAGCCGTTTTAGTATCAACTTCAAACTTACAAATTTAAAGTTTAAGCGTTTCAGAAATAGAAGTCTAAAATTTTGTTTGCCAAAGCCTAAGCATAATTTCAAAAAATGGAATATATAAATAGCAGGGGAAAAACTGCTCACTCAGTTAATTTTTTTACTTAATTTTTTTTAGTAGAACTGTCAATATGGGCTAGCTCGACCCAGCCTAGTTCAACCCACGCGGGCTGAGGCATTTGACGGGCTAGGATAGGCCGGCCCACTATTTCAGCCCAACCCAATCTTACATGGGCCACGGGCTGACCTACCATTTTTAAGAAATAACTAAAATTTTAAGAACAAAAAATATTTAAATCCACATAAAAAATATTACAAGTTGAGACTGGACTAGTCTTCTTGTTATTTTTTGTTCCCTATGTGTTTATATTTTAAATAAAATACGTTTATTAAGCCTGCGGGCCGTCCAGCACAGCCTCGATCAAGCCTCATGGGCCACTGGCTTATTTGGGCCGGGTTTCAATGCCTCATTTTTAAATGGGCTTCAAAATTCCTAGCCTAATCCTATTAAATTACGGGCTGGACTGGACTAGCCCAGCAAGCCATGCCACAGCTCTACTTTTGAGCCTTTCCCTCCATCTTGACGGACCATATTGCTGGTGGGCTTTTTATCACAAAATACAAATGTTTAGTTGGAAAATACAAATTATTTAAGCACTTTGAACTGAGTGTACTATATTTCCTTCCCCTTTCTTTAATTGTTAGTGTGTTACTGTAGTATTTTTTTGAAGTATTAACCCAAATAGCCATTCACCCTACCATCTAAATTAAAATAGCCGATGAATGTAATATATACAAAAATTATGTATTACATGCGTATAATCAATATATAGTATATGTATATGGCTAGAGAAAACAAAATATAAATATGGCCGGCTATTTGTATAAAAAATTATCGAACTAAATTGCTAACTATATATTGGTGTAATGGGACTATAAATACACCCCCTCCCCGGATTTATGATAGATAGATACTTCAGAAGTAAATATCACGGTAAGTATAAATATATAGTAATTGTAGTCCATGCGTAAAGCATGAAACATTTCTATATATGTTGTGTCTTCAATTATTTTGAATGACAAATGTAAGTAAGAAAAACATAGGCTAACGAATTAGTTGTGAAAGGTATAGAATATGAGAAAATGAGTCAATGAGATGTGACAAATTCAACGACATCAGAACTTTCTTACCATAACTGTGGTTAGTTGCATCTTTCTTGTCCTCCTTCTCCTCGGACTAGGACTAGGGCTAGAGTTACAATATTATATATAGGATCGAATGAATCCAGTAATTTTTTTTTGAACTTTGTATTTATATTAATAAATTTACTAAATATATATAAATATTTAACTGTAGAATCTAATGACAAGCTATGGATTTGATGACATGTAACTTTAGAACTCATTAACTCAAATCTTAACTCTGCTTCTGCCTCTGACCTAGATTTCACCTCCAGTTGATCAAGTGAGCGAAGATAATTGTGGAGTTTAAGTTTTATGCATTATCGGTACAAAGAACCTTTAGGGTTCGTTTGGTTACCAGTTAGAGTTATGCAGATATTAGTTATACATGTATTAGTTTTGCAGGTATTAGTTATACATGAATTAGTTACGCAGGGAACTTTTTTTTGAATATATGGTTTGTTGTATTAAAAATTGATATACATTCTATAAATTTTAAAGTAAAATATTTATTTACTGATTCTGTCTCAAATAGATTCAGCAGAGGAAGAGACTAGCAGTGAGGCCTCAGTGTCTCCAAAGGGTTTGATACGGATCAATCTATCAAAGGAAGCCTTTATATGCAAAGTGATAAGGGTAAATTTGTCATCTCAATAGTTTATCCATGTATTACTAATATATGTATAAGTTATGTAAAATTGTAAAATGACAACCAAACATGGTATTAGTTGTGCTGAATTTTGTACAAAAAAACTTATAGCTATCAAACATTGTATAAGTTATGTCGCCCCCAATACATGAATAATATTTCTCCTGACCAACTACCAAACGACCTCTTAGCTATCAGATTAAGTTGAGTGACAACAACAATAGTTAGTGTATATTACTTCAAAATCACCATCAAAGAGAAAATTAAGGGGGGACAATTAGTGGCTCGAGAGTCTTAATCCCCTTCCTACCCTAGAAAATTAAAAGACCATCAATTAGTGGGTTGCTGATGTATATGATGCTTTGTTTGTTTGTTATAAAACTGTTTGGATTTTCTTCTCATGAAAAAAGAAGGGAAAAAAAAAACAAAGTACGGAAAAGTAAAAGCACCGCGACAAAATAAAAATATTTAAAAAAGAGCACAAAATGATAAAAGACCATGGTAGATCAATGATTAATTTTTGATACAATTAACCAAGATTAATTACACAAGCTTTTATCTTTTCCTCACTAAACCTTTTTGTTTATATATACATATGTAGTTCATGTAGTGAGGTTGATAGCCCCACCCTCACTTCTTTAAGATATCTATAACTTCATAAAATGAAACTAAGCATCATTAGATGGACCATTAGATAAAGTTGTACATGTATACGGTAGAAATCGGAACTATTCGATTTCACTATTTGATCGAGATTAGAACGTTACAGAGCTAAGACGTAGTCTAAAATCGAAACCTCTTTCCATATCGAGGTCAATATCAATCGAGGCCAGAAAAAGACAAACTTCGTATAATATCGGGATAGCTTTGCAACGGGAAGGGCGAGATATCCACGATTGGTCGGGGATCATGGCGTGAATCTCGGAACGGATCGAATCTATAGCGGTTAATCAGTTGTTTATATGATTTCCTAATTTAATTAGAAGTATAACTTAATTAGGACTCCTCTATAATATAAAGAGGAATTTCATTCATTTGTAATGATCATTGCTCATCGAGAAAAAAATAAACAATCATTTCTTTCTTGCTTATTGCTCTACTTACTGTTCATTAGAGTTGTTTTATTCTTTATTGTTTTTACAACATCGCTTCGAGGTTACTTCAATTCGAGGTCGAGGCTTTGCTTACGCACCGGTTTGATTTATTTTACAATCTAATTTAGTCATTTATTTTCTTGTTTATCAATTGGTATTGGACGAAATCAAAAACTACAATATAAGTTTAATTAATATTAAAATTTTAGGGTAAACAGTTTGGCGTCCACCGTGGGGCTAATGATAATAGTGATTATTCAATAGTGATTCCGATAACTCACACTATTTTACGCATGTTCTTGTCAAGTATTTTTGCTTTCAGGTTAAAACTTGTTAAACTCACAAAACACACCCACACATGGTGACAATGGCCTCAGATTTCATGGGGAAAATGATAATGTAATTGCTCTAGGGTCGAGGTGCCACAAGCTGATCTCAGGAGAGCACCGATTTCCAACCCAGTAGACATTAGTTCGCACATTGCTTTGAATGTGAACCTGGGCGCAGACCCCGAAGGGAGCGTACGCAGAGAAAGTCGATCTGGTGGCCAAGGTGCATAGGGCGGAGGAGATGGAGAGTTAGTTTCCAGGTAATATTCGAAATGCTACAGGATCAGCAAGCCGCTATTGCAGAGCTACAAAATCAATATAGAACTCCGAGTGGGGTCGAACCGGAAGCCACCCGCCGTACCGAGCCGGAATCGAAGAGGTCGAGTAATAACGAATCGGGGACCTGTCACGGCCCCAAATCCTAACAAGTCGTGATGGTGCCTATCGTGGAACTAGGCTAGCCAACCATCACATTACTACGCATTTTGTTCCATTATAGTAATTCACAATTCAATAATTAACAGCAACATAACATAAAATAATTTCTTTAAGTCTTAGCGCCCCAATAATAGTCTAAACAACTCTAAACAAAACCTCCCAAGACTGGAGTCAACATGGTCACGAGCATCTACGAAATAAAACTAACTCTACTAATGTCTTAAATAAAGTCTAAGAATGAAATGCTAAAACTAAATAAGGAAGGGAAATGGAGAAGTTGTGGACGCTGGACAGCTACCTCGAAATCCCGTAAAACAGCTACTAACGAACAGAGACAGCTACTGTTCTGAGCCGGTACCTGGATCTGTGCACAGAGGCACAAGGAGTAATGATGAGTACGCCAACTCAGTAGTAATGAAAATAAATCACAGTTTGAGAAATACGAAACACACAACACAAATACACCAATTCACAAATACAATAAAACACCAAGTCATCATAAAGTATCCACCAAATACATAAGTTCGAAAACCAATTTCTAGAAATCCTTTGAAACAAACATAATTTCAATATATCTCAGTAAAACTCTCAATAAAAATCAGTTTGAAAAACGAAGTGAATCATAGTTCAAAATCTCACTAAAATCATCATAAATCTTCCCTTCGTGCCATAATCATTTCTCGTAACAATTTCATATATCTCAGTATTAGCTCATCAAGCAACCTCACAGTCACTCAGTATCAGCCTATCAGGCAACCTCACAATCACTCAGTATCAGCCCATCAGACAACCTCACAATCACTCAGTATCAGCCCATCAGGCAACCGCACAATCACTCAGTATCAGCCCATCAGGCAACCTCACAATCACTCTGTATCAGCCCCGCGGGCAACATCACTCATTAGGTACCTCTGCTCACTAGGGGTGTGTACAGACCCCGGGGGGGCTCCTACAGCCCAAGCGCTATCACAAGCCACATCATGGCATAAATCACTCACAATATTGGCCCGCAGCCTCTCTTATATCACAACATCCTCACAATAATGGCCCGCATCCTCACTCAGTCAGACACTCTCGACATGCCCTTCATGCCATAAATATACCGGGTTCTCGACCCAAAAATAGTGTTTCATTTTCAATAAATAGTAGAGTGTCAAAATAATTATCAAGAAAAGACTGAATGAAAATCATAACATATCAGTGAGGAAAATAGTAAAATCAGCCCCCAAGGGATAAAAAGGTCGGCACTAGGCCCCAAACATGGCTTACAACCCAAAACATATCAAATATATATCAATACTATTAAGCATAGGCTTTAAAATCGGTTTCGCAACTCAATAGTGGCCTAAAAAGGAATATATCTCCAAAGTTCCAATCTTTGCATTCCAAAATCCGTGAAAAGGTGTAAAGTCCTGGGTTTCATACCCTCAGGACAGGATTTAAAGACATTACTTACCTCAAACTAGCCCGAAAAGCTATTCTACGACCCGCTTGCCTTTCGTATCAACTCCCGAGCGCTCCAAATCTATAAAGATTAGACCTTTATCATCAAATTATGCTTAAGGAGTGAATTCCAATTGAAAAATACCAATTTTAGCTCAAAACCCGAAATTTGCTAAAACCGGACCCCCGGGCCCACGTCTCAAAACTCGACAATTTTTATACCAAAATATTCTTCATCATCTCATGAGTCCGTACATATGAAGAACGCTAAATTGGAGTTCATTTGACCCCTCAAATCATCTCCTAAAGGTCTCATATTCTCAAGACATAACCCTCCTCTTTTTCTACTGATTTTCATGAATTAAACACTGAGATTATGTTCCTTAATCACCTATAATCGAGGTTTAGGGTCCAAAATACTTACCTCTATGAAGAACACTGATTTTCCCTCTTCAAAATCGCCTCCAAGCTCTTTTCCCGTTCAAAAATGGTGTTAAAAGGTCTAATGGTCGCGGAGGGTTAATTTAATACTGCCAGTTATTTATGCAGTGCGATCACGGACATAAGGTCGCGATCGTGAAGAACAATTTCCCAGCCTCACATTTTGACCTTATGCAATCGCGAAAAGTAACCTGCGATCGCGATTCGTTAAGCCTCAACCCTACGCGATCGCGATCCTACTCACGCGGTCGCGTAGCACCACTGACCTACCCCCCCTCCCCCCCCACACGCCTCACTATCCCTACGCGATCGCGAACATGGCCACGCGATCACACTGCTTAAGCCACTCGCCTTACGCGATCTCACCCCCACTCCTGCGATCGTGATGCACAAACTCCCCCTGGCCTCCTTTAACCTTACGCGATTGAGGACCATTCCTCGCGATCGCGGTGAACAAATTCCTGCTGCACTGACACCAGAAAACCAGCATTTCTCCTAAGTCCAAAAGTGCCCGTTAACCATCCGAAATCAATCCCCAGCCCCTCGGGACTCCAACCAAATTTACCAACACATCATAGATGATCATTCAAACTTAGTTGCACTCTCAAAACACTAAATATAACCTCAAAACACCAAAATCACATCGAATTCAAGCCTAAGAACTTTGAAATTTCAAAAATCCACCAACGATGCCGAAACTATCCAAAACCACTCCGGTTGATCTGAAATTTTGCAGACATATCCAAAATGACATTACGAACCTGTTCCAACTATCAGAATTCCATTCCGACCCCGATAGCCTATTTTCCACTGCCGACCGGAAATCACCAAAACTAACTTTCGCCAATTGAAGCCTAATTCTACACCAGACATCACAAAATTATTCTGAACACACTCCTAAGTTCCAAGTCACCTAACGAATCTATCTGAGCCATAAAATCCGCATTCCGAGGTCGTTTACCAATAAGTCAACTCTCAGTTGACTTTTCCAACTTTAATGCTATTTTTAAAGGCTAAACTCTCACTACCACTATTTCGATTTCAAGCCTACCAACTCTAACACATAAATAACAGTATAACCAACCTATACCAAGTTAATAACAATAATTATAATGCAGGTTCTACGTAACGACAGACCGGGTCGTTACATGACCAATCCTGCAATTATGAAAATTCTCGAGGATCTCACCAAAAGAATTGAGTCAGGAGAGAAGAAAATTGAAGCTAATGATAAAAAAGTGAAAACATACAACTCCTGAGTTGATCAGATACCGGGGGCGCCGCCAATTTTGAAAGGGATGGATTCAAAGAAATTTGTACAGAAGTCGTTCCTCCAAGTGCGGCTCCGAAGCTCATTCCAAAAAAGTTTCGTATGCCAAATATACATAACTGATATGTCCTAAGGAATGATGAAAAAGAAGAGATTGAGAGAGTTAAAAACTCAGAAGAACTGGTGAAGATGAAAGTAAAAGTTTTGATTCAACAAAAGAGTCCATATTTATAGGATTACAGTGACGGTTCGGTGGCGCTTGTGGCCTACCTCCCACTGACGCTGCATTAATGGTTTGGGTAACTGTACTGACGGGACGTTTTGGTCACCTCCATCACTTACGTCACGAGGATGACATCACCGTCTATCGAGGTCATAAGAAAATCGAGGCTCAAGTCGTTTCTTGTCATTATATTCTAAGAAACGAGGGGACTATCTGTATACGGTAGATAGTCCAAAATTCACTATTTGATCGAGATTAGGACGTTACAGAGCTAGGACGTCGAGTCCAAAATCGAAACCACTTTCCAGATCGAGGTCAATATCAATCGAGGCCAGAAAGAGACAGACTTCGTGTAATATCGGGATAGCTTTGCAACGGGAAGGGCGAGATATCCGCGATTGGTCGAGGATCGTGGCGTGAATCTCGGAACAGATAAAATCTATAGCGGTTAATCAACTGTTTATATATTTTCCTACTATAATTAGAAGTATACCTTAATTAGGACTCCTCTATTATATAAAGAGGAATTCCATTCATTTGTAATGATCATTGCTCACTGAGAAAAATATATACAATTATTTCTTTCTTGCTTATTGCTCTACTTACTGTTCATCAGAGTTATTTTATTCTTTACTGTTCTTACAACATCACCTCGAGGTTACTTCAATTCGAGGTCGAGGCGTTTGATTTATTTTACAATCTAATTCAGTCATTTTTTTCTCGTTTATCAATTGTTATTGGGCAAAATCACATATTCTTAAAACCACAATATAAATTTAATTGTTATTCAAATTTAAGGGTAAACAATACCATTATTACAAATAATATGGGATCAGTTATTTCGATCATAACGAATTCATCTTTGGTGTTATTTTAGAAAAATGGATCTCTCAAGTAGCTTTATGTTATGATGGCTAATCATATCTTACATATTATGGATAAGAATATCTTATGTTCTTAAAGATTAAGAAGCCATGATTAGAAAGGTTCAACATGAAAATAGAAAGTTTTGGAATTGTTCTTTTTAGGATGTTATAGCATTTTTTATGGATTGGTTTATCCTAATTATCTTGTATGTTTATGAACTCTTAAAATCGGATAACAATTAAATTTATAAGTGGTTTTAAGGATATGTGATTTCACCTAGCATAAACTGATGAATATGATAATTAATGCTATAAATTGACGGTAAAATAAAGCAAACCAGTAAAAAATGCAACTTGGCCCTCAAGCTAGGTCGCTTTCGAACCGACTGAGTGTCATGATTGGCTAAATAACCGTTTTTGATTTGATTCGTGCCGAGATTTTCGCCACGATCCTTGGCCGGTCATGGATATCTCGGCTTTATGTTAATAGGCTTTCTTCGGTCTCGCTCGATGTCTATTCCGTTTGGCCTCAATCCTGGGTGGTCTCGATTTCGATTGGTACTTCGAATCCCGAGCTCGGTGCCGCACCTTCATGTCTCGGTCTGATATAATACGGGACCGATCCTCGATCTAGCATTTGGTCTCGATTAATCAAATAAAATTAGGTGAGCCCGATTTTGACTGTATACAAAATACAAGTAAACTAGACCTTTCATGAGCAATAATATTCAATAATAGAGATAACAAAAATTGAATATGGTCCCAACCTAAATCGACGTATTGATAAATGGATACTTACGGGTAAAACTCGTAATCTAAACTATCCACAATTCCACATCAGTCTCCTTCAGTTAATTTTCTCTAATTAAATCTTTTTCAGAAGGAGAGTTTAATTTGAACCCGCAAGTAATCTTCTATTGTGTGATTATCTTCTTGTATTTTCCTCTTTTATTTATAGTAATTAAAGGATCCAAATCTGCTTTAATTATCCGATTTTGCTTAATTATAGTATTATACCATTCGTTAGACTTTAAAAAATCCTTCTTGTTATCGATTTGTATCATATTTGCTCCTCCTTGCTTACATAGCTCTAACTGGCCAATTTATCCATGCTAGAGAGCTATTTAAATGTAATTAACTTGTTATAATATGTTATTACGCTATTTTTGATATTGTAATAAAAGTTTGATATGAAGAGTTACATGTGGTTATAGGTTAACTTTAATTGCCTGATATGTAATTTTTTACAATATCGATATGCACAACATGAAGTCAAGTTAAATATGTTACTCGGTAGTAATCTTGGAGAAACAAAAAAAAAAAATAGTTTCTTCATAAAAGTACTTTTTCAAAAAGTATTTTTTAGAAAAATACACTTAGACGCATTTTTTAAAAGTTTGGTCAAACACTAATTTTCAGAAGTGCTTTTCAAATTAATTATTCAAATACAAACCGATTCTCATCAAAAGTATTTTTGAGAAAAACACTTTTAAGAAAAAAAACACGTCTCAAAATAATATGATTTTAGAAGCTTAGTCAAACAGATTATTAGTAGTATAGTTGCTTATCGTAAGCCACTTGCAGCTTATTTGGATGGTTGTTACGTATTCGTTTGATAAATATAATGTTTGGATAGATTGTGTCGTTTGTCATTGTTTCATGGTATCACACACCAGCAATATGAAGAATAAACTTGCAATATTATAAAGAAAAATTATGATACAAGATAAAATTACTATGTAAAAAAGTAGGGTAAATGATAAAATAAAATTATTTAATAATAATGAAGGGTGATATTGAGATAAAAAGATAAGGTAATGACGCGACCACACCAAATCAGTCGTTAGATAAAGTGGCATACTTCGTCGTTATGTAATGAAAGATTTAACGATACGATATAGTAAAATTTAAGTAACAATCAAAACAAACATCGTATTTAAAGTACCAATTCGATACAATAACAATCATCCAAACAAGCTGTTAAAGGGTTCAATAATGAAAAATGTTTTAAAAACTAACATAAACATTAATTTGAAAAAGCTAATTACTGCTACAGCTAGAAAGGTAAAATTGACCAACATTTAAGCAAAAAGATGAATAGCCATAATTAGTCTTTTTAGAGTAACCTTTAAAACATGTAATATTTGTACAATATAGCTAGCTTTTTATAAAGAATCAAGACACTGTGCTTACATATCTGCACGGCCTTTAATGAAGATTTTGGATAAAGATTAAAGCTTTGGGTATCGTAAACTACCCAATAAACAATAACCAGAAAATAATAATTTGGAAAGATAAAGATTAGATAAACTATAACCAAAATAAAACAATTAGGAAAGATAAAGATTAGATTAGATGGAGAGGACATACTATATATCTTTAACTGTAGCTACAAGATGATGGGATACCTAGTATTACTATTTTGGTGAAACTTTTATAGCGAAAATATCCAATAACCTAATTACGGTTGCTTCATGCCCATAAACAATTCAGGGTCGGGCCAGAATTTTAATTTTATGAGTTTAAAGTTTTAGTGCTATGATTTCAAGTACTTATAATTGGGGTTAAAATTAACTTTTTATTATATATTTTATGAATTCTTAATACAAATACAATGTTTAAGCAAAGGTTATTGAGTTCGGCGGAATTCACACTCGGGCTTCTAGCTCTGCCCCGTTAACCATGCATCCCTATTCTCAAAATCAATTTTTCCCTCAAATATTTTGATCTGCGAATGAAGATTCAATTATAATATTATTACGTTAATTGTATTGATATATCATATATGTATACAATTTTTTCTTTGCTTCCCTTGCTCCAGAAAGATCAACTTTATTTCCATTTACACCATAATAAGATTCCAAACCTCCAATTTATTGATGATAGCTTCGGTCATCGTATATATCTATACTAGTGTAATTTTATTTACTTCAATATTTATATCTAGTACGTAATTTTTTCTTGAAAACTATTGTGAATTCAAAGCAAGAATTAAGCTATTAAATTTATATAATGGAGGATTAAATTTAGTTAAAAATAATAACTTTAAATATTAAGCACAAGGATGCACGTTAGAAAAGACATATTTTGCATATGATTAATGACAATAAATATGTACAATAAGAACATTAATCCTTGGATGAGTGACAGACATATCCAAGATTTATATGAACAATCCTTGGATCTAGTGGAAACGTGGGGAAGAATATGAACGAGAATCTTTATAAAAATGTAGCCTTTGTGTTTTTCCAGAGAGAAAGTCTTCTTCTGAAAATATGTTCTTATCAGAGAAAATATTACATGTTGTCTCCTCTTACCTCTTTTTCAATTTATATGAAATATATTCCTTGTCAATCATAAAAGAACAAGTACAAAGAATATTCAATGGAATATTCTCTTAAATATCATATTACAAAAATTAGCCGTTAGTACTCTGTTCTTGATACTTGACCTCGATCGTTAAATTGACCGCCTGATCATGAGTCCCACTATTTACTAGTCGACCTCGAGCACATCATTTTCCATAACACCACTTCATGCAAAATACCTCCGGAGCAGATTTTGACCTATACACTAACAACACGTAGAATATATACTTTAAGCTATTTCACTTGCAAAACAGCATAAGTTATCAACTTTAAACGAAAAAAGAAAACGCTATTACTTTACTCATATGATGTTGGAAAAAAAGTTATTCTTGCTTTATATTTATATATGACGTTGGCCATTGTGTCTTCATTCCATGATAGCCCTTGAAAAAGAAATAAAAAAGGCCATATGATAGACCAAAACATCCAAATTAAAACAGTGTCCTACATGTCGAGATGTCTTGTATTTTAACTTTAACGCCACAATAATATTCACCTGACTAACTTCGTTTTCCTTATATTTTGTATAAGATGAAACGTTATTATCTTATCGTGTAAGATTACTCGAAGATCTTCTCCTTCTTATTTGGTTCAACTAATTAATACTTCCCTCTTTTGTCATTGCTTATACATAAACTACATGCTGAAACAACCTATCTGCCTTTGTAAAGTACGGGTAAAGTCAATGACGAATTCGGGATTCAAATTGCATGAGTTCAACTTTAGGTTTAGCGTTGAACCAATTATAATTGTAAAGTTATGAGTTCATATTTATTTATTGCAATTTTAACAAAATTTTAAACTTAAATTTGTGTCCCGCATCAAAAGTTATGGGTTCATCAACTAAACCCCTACCGATAACGATAAATCCGGCCCTGGGTAAGGCTGCACACACACTACCCTCTTCAAACCTCACTTGTAAGATTACACTGTGTTTAACTCTTTTTTGTTGTTGTTGTTATATATACAGTATTTTAAAAGGCGTTCTCGGTGCGAGCCCTAGGGCGAGGCGCACCAAAACCGCCCGAAGGCGATGGTGTGGGGCGAAGGCGTACGCCCAACAATTTGGGGCGTAAGCCCGGGCGTTCGGGGGGCGTTTCTTTAGTGAGGTGTATGCCCCATAGACTTTTTCAAATTAAAACAAAATTTGTTGAATAAGTCATTCATATAATATCCAAATTCTCAAAAGCCAGCTTGGTAATTACTCAACAGTTTTAAAAATGAATTGAAATGTATTAAATTTAAAAGTCAAACTTTTTTTATTGATTAAAGCTTTAATTCATGATCTTCTCCAATTCGTTATCATGTCCGCTAGTCTGCTAATATCTCACAAAAGCAACGAATTTTCACTTTTTTTTTACAAATACAAAGAGAACTTCATTCTCCTTCATAGCAGTAAATTCAAAGTTCAAATTGCAAGTTAGTCACCCATTTTGTTCCTCCATGTTGAAAACTTTATTCTTTTAGACTCAAGTTGCTTGTGCTTGTAAGTAGCATATAATAGATTGTTTTGACTAATTTGTTGTGGGTATGGAGCGCATATATATATATATATATATAGAACCAAAATATAATCTAGAATAATTACGAATCAGTCGCCAAAACGCAAGAATTCGACATGAAACACAAAAACTTCCAAAACACTTCTGCGCGTTCGATTCCTGTTAAATCAACTCAGAATGACGCCAAATTTTGTGTACAATTCATAAATCACCATACAAAACTATTCCTAGGCTCAAAATCCCAAACATACCTCGATAACACCAAAGCGTACTCCAAACCAAACTTAAAGAACTTGTAAAACCTTCAATGCGCCAACTTTCAATATTACGTTACTGGATGTGTGAGTATATTTTGATGGGGGCCTGGGGGCCCCGGACGCGAAACAGATTGAAATTGGACTCGATTTGGGCATGGGTGAAACTGTTGGTGGCTTCAGTTCTGGTGTTGTTTAGCCGCTGGTGCGAGCTCATAGAAGCAAGCCTGTGATCGCAGAAGCGGGTGAGAGTGGGTTGGCCAGTGGTCCGTAGAAGCAACACTTTTCCGTAGAAGCGAAATTGCTTGTGCGATAGAGGATCGGCAGATGCGAAGGAGGGACAGCAGGCATGGGTTCGCAAGTGCGACAACCTTTCCGCAGAAGCGAGAGCATGTCTGCAGAAGTGAAGAGAGGCGGACAAGGCAAAGAACGCACATGTGAGGACTTTTTCGCAGAAGCGGAGCCGCAAGTGCTATTGTTTTGGTTGCAGGTGAAAAATAGTTGTTAATGGGTTTGTTTATTCAAAATGTTGGCTTGTCTAGCGGTTGCAGCGTTAGACGCCATTGCGACCTGTAGGTGGGATTTCGGGTCGTGACAATATATTGGTTAAAGTATATAACATTTGACTAGTTTTGGATTGTTCGCATCGACTTGGGGCTTTTAGAGCGGATTAGTGGATAGGAAGTGCGCTTGGGAACGAGGTAAGTCTCATGTCTAACCTTGTAAGAGAGAATTAATCCCCCTAGGTATATTTTTGTTGCGTATTACTTGTGTGGGGAGTTACGTACGCACGAGGTGACAAGAGTCCGTGCATAGCTATATTTCATAATATGTCCGGGTAGACTTAGATCCATATCATGCTTTTAATTGTACTATTGTATTTATCTTGCGTATTGACTGTCTTTAATAGAGTTGAGACTAGGGTTCAAAGTTGCAATTATCGATATAGCCTTCATATTTTAGAAAATTGAGGAATACTTAATAACTATTAAAAATCCATGTCTTCTTGCCTCGCAATACTTCTGCGGGCAAGGTAAACTTCTCTACTCTTATGGAATCGGGTTGTTTGCTTTGGCAATATGATAACACCATTCTTATGTGATTGGGTTGTTCGCCTCGATAGTATGATAACACCACTCTTATGGGATCGGGTTGTTCGCCTCGGCTGTATGATGGTAATACTATTTTTATGGGATCGGTCCGTTCACCTCGGCAGTACTGAGTACCACTATTCTTATGGGGTCGGGCCGTTTGCCTCGGCAACTTCGTGCTTAATAACCTAAACGGGTTCTAGTTTGGATAATTGAGTTAGTGCCTTCACGGCCAGTTATGAGATGTTGGTGATGTTTTACGGATTCCTGATGTATTTATTGTAGTTGCTTTTATTTGTCTCATTGATACCTGTTTTATGCTCACCATGTCCACTTAATGCACTCTTATTATTATTATAGACTTCTAGTAAGTGTCAAGTTGACCCCTCGTCACTATTTATTCGAGATTAGACTAGATACTTACTAGGTACGTGTTGTTCTTTGTACTCACGCGACACTTCTGCACTGATGTGCAGGTACTGAGACAAGTTCCACCAGTGATCACGCGGGTGCGTAGCCGATCATCTACAGAGACCTAGGGGTGAGCTGCTTGCCTTGCTACGATCCTCAAGACCAGAGTCTCCTTCCATCTTACTTACTATTCCTTTCTATTACTTTCGAATAATAGTTTTAGTAGTTTTGTTTATTCTCTAGATTGCTCATGTACTTGTGACACTGGGTTTTGGGGTTTTGTAGCACTTATGTACTATTGTACTTGTCATTTTGATCACCGCATAGTATGTATATTTTGTTAAAAAGACTTATCACAGTTGCATGAAATTTAGTGTAATTAAAAATATGTTAAAAGGGGATACTTCCGTATTAATTTGTTAAAGAGGGGTAAATAAATAGTAGTTGCACTTGTGGGCTTGCCTAACAGTGATGTTAGACCTATTGCGAATTTGGGTCATGACAAGTATTATCTTCCTGTAAGTGTATCATATTAATATATTTCAGGTTACCATCTTAATAGTTTAGTCATTTACATGTAATTAGCGTTGCCTTACATATTGTGTAAGTATTTTTCCAATATTTAAGTTAAACTAGTATTTGTAACGAGAAATACCTCACATGAAAGACTATGGAAGAATTAACTGCAATATGTATGTGGTAAATTTGAGAATTAGAATATAGAAATTGTTGGATTTTAAAAGGTAATTTTTTTTTAAAAAAGCTAATTATTTGTTGATTGGGTTGTCATCTTTCGAAATTTCTCTAACATTAAAAACTTTGAATTCAGTTGATATTTTGTATTTGAAAACTTTCATGAGTAACTTTTAATCATGGGCAGATTTTCGCATGATTAAAAAGCAAAAGAGAAACTTTATTAGGTTTAAGCGTCCTTCCCCGTAACAAAGTATGCATTAATAGTAATACATAAATATATGTTTTGGCATTGAAACTCGATCAAAATCCTTATTATTATTGAATGCATTCAAAAAAATAATCATGCTAACACACTATGTTCTTCAAATATGTAAGGTCAATGGGGTTCTAAATTGTGAGTTCATGGGAGTTGTTGAAATAACTCATGCTAATCAGCACTATTCAAAGGTGTTTACAGTACTATGTGGGTCTTTTTTTAATCTGATTCACATGTGAGGTTGGTGAGAGAGGAATCATCAACCTATTATTAGTCTTGACATCAATTTATATAAACAGCTAAAACGAGCTTCAATGTTCTTTTTTTAGTAACAAGCCTATTTATGAATATTCCCACACGTGTTACGAAGGTTCTATTTGTACATTATGTTCCTTTACAAATTTGTAAAGAGCTAAAAAATCAATTGATCCGTTATGAAAAGGGCTTGCACAAGGGCATATATGGTAGTATAGTTAAGGATCCATTTGAAACCATAAATTTTAATCTACACTCGGATTTATCTATTTAAAACTACTAGTTTTTATGTTCATGCGTTGCATGAGATTTTTAAGTCAATTATTATGAAAAAAAATTCTAAATGAAATTATTGAAAAATATTATATACAAGAAAATAATCGTGTGTTTTATATAGATGCAATATGTGTTTTATACTGGGATACCACGATTTGTTATGATTTTGGAACTCTAAGAGCACGTGGGATTCTGCTATTTTTACGTGTAACTATCCGGGTAGAATTAGTATAGTATTAGAACTTTACAATCGATTAATAATTTTATTTTTTTATCTTTAGTTGGTATCATATTCGTAGATATTACGCAAATTAGTATTAGATATTTCTATTTTATCCAATATAGAACTAATCGTTTTACAAAATATTTACGGGTATAAAAGTCGATTAATATTTGAAAAATATTTTTATCGCTCAATATTTAACATAAAACATTTGTACTTGCATTGCACGAATATCTTGTGTCAAATATTACAAACACGTATTGTAAGTAATTGTTAAAGTTAAATAATAAGTTGCTTAAAATAGAAGTTATATATATAATGCAAACCAAATCATAATGACGTTGTGATAATCAAATAACAAAATGGAACTAAATAGTTCAAAATTAAACAATGATAAGAATAAATTTATAAATCGGTTAAACAATGCAATAATATTTAATATTATTTTTTATGTTATAATCGGTTAAAGAATGCAATAATATTTAATATTATTTTTTATGCAAGTTGTTTATCGTAATGACATGTATAGTAAGTTTATCCAAATTCATAATTATTGCCAACTTTATCAATTTGTAGTTGTATTAAAAGTTCTAGGTATTGTCGTATTTGTAGAGTAGGAATTTGTTGTCGACATTCGAGGAGTTTTAATATGGAAAGAATTCCATTCTTAGGTAATATATTTGGAATATTATAATTACATTCCACTTTTAATTCAAAAATTTTAAGGGCAGAAAAGTCTATCAAAGTTTGAAGGATATTTTAGTCATCCAACATTTAACATAAATTATTCGTGCTTTTATAATAATATAGATTAGAATTATTGAAAATATTAAATTATGAACTCACAAGTCAAATAAGATGATGAGTTCAATAGTTAAAACCCGCGTATTAACCCATAAAATTAAAATTCTGACTGGATTTGCACGCTTTCTGAAGATTTTATATTATGATACACGCGTAAAACAATCTATGGAGCAATAGTCATTGTCTCGCCGTGATCGTTGTTCATTTTTTGACGTTTTAGGGCCATATAACTAGAATTTCGTCCGATTCTCAGATTTTCATGGGCTATAACCCACACCTCCTGCATGGGTACTGGACCAGGATAGCCTAAAATTGGTAAAAATAACACTGGCTTGTCAGTTTTCGGATTGGTCATTCAAAAATAGCCAGTGTTTGTAAAGTCATTGAGAATTAACCACTATTTTGCTGCAACACGGAAAGTTCCAGCATAATATACTGAAAATTGGTGCACGTGTGTATGAACTCCCAACATATTATGCTGGAACTCCAACACGGAAAGTTCTAGCATAATATACTGGAGATTGGAGCACATGTGTATGAACTTCCAACATATTATGTTGGACGAGTATATTATAGTGGAACTCCAGTATATTATGCTGGAGTATTTTCGTTCAGATTTTATTTTACATAAAAAGTGGCTAAATTTTAATTAGTTTTAAAACTGTTACTATTTTTGAATTAGCACTTGCAAATCTGGCTATATTTTCGGTCCACTAAAAACTACCTAAGGAACCTCAAATCTCTCTTTCTATATATATATATATATATATATGAGAGAGAGAGTGTTTGCATGTGGCAGTAGGGTAGAGAAAAAGCTAATTATGGTTGGGGTTAAAGGGATTGAATACATTTAGCACTAATGGCCAAGAAAAGTAGATCTATGTCTTTATAAGATGGAATAAACTATGCAAAAAAAGTAAGGGGAGGAAATACGAGTGCCCTTTTGTTAAATACGAGATAGCTAATACACTCCTTATATATTTGATTCTTGTTCAGTAGTAATATTTCATACAAACTCCTCACAAAATTCTTTCACTCTTTTCTCTCTAGTTTATATTCTATATATATCATTTCCCTTTTTTTTCTTGGCTATAAGAGAATAATGGGGAGCAAGAAGCCAAAAGTAGTGATAATTGGTGCAGGAATGGCTGGCCTTACAGCAGCTAATAAGCTCTATAAAACAGCAGGATCTAAAGAATTATTAGATGTGTGTGTAGTTGAGGGTGGTAATAGGATTGGTGGAAGAATTAACACATCAGAATTCTGTGGTGACAGGATTGAAATGGGTGCTACTTGGATTCATGGAATTGTTGGCAGTCCTGTTTATAAGATTGCTCAACAAATTAATTCATTGCAATCTCAGCAACCCTGGGAATGTATGGATGGAGTCTTGGATAGTGAAACATTGACCATTGCTGAAGGTGGACATGAACTCAATTCTTCCCTTGTTGAGTCCATCTCCAACATTTTCAACAAACTCATGGATTTTGCTCAAGGGAAATTAGTCGCTGAAGATGGTGCTAAATCCAACAATGGATTAAGTCTTGGTTGTTTTCTAAGGGAAGGACTTGATGCTTATTGGGAATCAGTGAAAGGCGAGGCCGATGATATTGAGGTCCAAGGGATAGGTAAATGGAGTAGAAGATCAGTTGAAGAAGGAATTTTTGCAATGTTTGAGAATATACAAAGGACTTATACATCAGCTGGTGATTTGCAGCTGCTTGATTTTAATGCTGAAAGAGAGTATTGTATGTTCCCTGGAGAGGAAATTACCATTGCTAAAGGCTATCTATCCGTGGTTGAATCTTTGGCATCTGTTCTACCACCTGGTTTGATCCAATTAGGCCGAAAAGTCGTAAAGATTGAATGGCAGCCTGTTGAAGGATTTCAAACTGAAAATGGTAGTAATCATAAGGCAGTGAAATTACATTTTGTTGATGGATCAATTATGTATGCTGATCATGTCATAGTTACAGTTTCACTTGGAGTTTTAAAACAAGGTATTCATCAAGATTCTGGTATGTTTAATCCTCCACTACCTCATTTCAAGACTCAAGCAATTTCAAGACTTGGTTTTGGTGTTGTCAACAAGTTATTCTTGAAACTAAATCCAACCCATGATCAAGAATATGGCATTAAGTTTCCTTATCTGCAGATGGTTTTCCATCAATCAAAACCAAACCCAAAAATTCCTTGGTGGATGAGGAGAACAGCTAATTTATCACCAATATATAGTAAATCAAGTGTTTTATTATCATGGTTTGCAGGTAAAGAAGCTCTTGAGTTAGAATCTCTTGATAATGAGGAGATTATTGATGGTTTTTCAAAAACTATCTCTAACTTTCTTTTAAATGACTTATGCAATGGGCATGCAAAAGGAAATTTTAAAGTGGAAAAGGTGTTAAAGAGCCAATGGGGAAGAGATCCATTATTCTTGGGTTCATATAGTTATGTAACAGTTGGATCAAGTGGAGATGATTTGGATATTATGGCTGAGCCTTTACCAAAAAAGACTAGCATTCATTCAAATGGTTGTTATACTCCACCACTTCAAATTCTGTTTGCAGGAGAAGCAACACATAGAACTCACTATTCAACAACTCATGGTGCTTATTTTAGTGGCCTAAGAGAAGCCAATAGGCTTCTTAATCACTATCATTTTATTGATATATGATCAGAAATGTTTGTTTTTCATTGCATTCAATAGAGCCTAGGCAGGTTTTTTTTTTCTTGATTTCCTTATTTTCAAATTTTTCTCTTGTGACCATTATTAGTCCTCAATATTTTCTAGTCTGAGTGAAAAGAAAAGAAGATGTTTGTTATTTCTCTCTATGATGGGGATTTGAGACAAAAAATGAGAAGAGGTCATTTTCTGATGTAGTGATGAATGAATTAAAGAAGAATTTTCTATAGGTTTTGGTTAGCGCTTTGCTTCGCACTTATTTTCTGGTTTTCATGATGTTGTTATTTTTTCTTATGGTATCTATCGGTGGTACTGATATTGTATCTTTTCGTCTTCTTGAGCCGAGGGTCTTTCGGAAACAACCTCTCTACTTATCGGGATAAGGATAAGTCTGCGTACACACTATCCTTCTCAGACCCCACTAGTAAGATTTTACTGGGTCGTCGTTGTCGTTGCTGCTTCTATTAAAGCAAACTAGCTGATCATGCTTGGGTGTTTATAAATTAATTTGAAAGATAAAGATAAAGAAAAAGGGGCTAGCTTTGGATCTCATTATATTTGGTCCATCTTTGTAGAGTCTCCTTTAGTAACAGGATCCGATAAAACCGGCCGGCCATACATGCTAGGACAATTTCTCTCTTGTAAAAAGTACTCTTCTTTTCCTTAAAAACAAGTTTATTTTTCTTACAACCTAGGATAAGTGGCGAAGCCGGGAACGTTTCCAAGGGTGTTCAAACTTGAAAGAACTAAAAAAGGATTCCCGATAAAAGGGTGTTCAGTGTATATTTTATACATCTAAAATCGTTATTTTACTTATATATACAATGTAACTTTTCGTAATTTTTCGGTAAAGAATGGTAAGTTGACTACACTTTGTGAAAGGTGGCTTCGCCCCTGCCTAGGATGGTAGCTTGCCTTAGGCAAATTCCACATCGGAACGGAGTGAGAAAACTAGAGGCCACAAAAGGGCGAGTTTAGGATTCAAGCATCTTTTGCGTCAAAACATAAGGGGTGTTAGGCCCATAAGGTTGGACCAGAGCGGACAATATAGCAATTCAGTCTGGCCGCAGAAACCATTTCAGGAACCTTTTAATCTGTAACATATTCCCCTGCAAAAATTAGATTGGAAACCCAAGTGGGAGTATAGTAGTATCAGATTTCTTTTTCAGTTTGATGTTAAAAGAAGTGATGGATGTCCTTAACAAAGAGACAGTAAGTTAGGTTCAGACCCACCCCAGAATGACAGGTCCCGTTCCATGCATACGACGTTGCTCAGACTTTTCAAAAATATTAATCGTACTCATATAGATCTTCCAAGATATATACCTGGAGACATTTCTGAAGAGTCCGTGAAACAAAAATCTACCAATCACAACTCATTTTTGGTGCATTGCCAACATCTTTTCACATAAAATCAATCTTATTTAAAACTACAGACTAGTCAATAGACAATATTTATGCAGTTAAAGCAACAAAATTCAGCATACAGACAACTTCTTTGTATTGTGGTTATGTTGTTTTTATCATTTTACTAAATCATACACAACAGTTTTTTAATGTCATTTTCCACATCAAACAGCCAAACACATAATATGTTTCAAGGGTTAATTGTATGCTAATGGATCGGTATTGATTGGTCAAATCAAAGGGAGCAGCTGACTCTTTATTGTAAGAAGTTGAATGGCCCACATTTTGATGTCTCTTTTCTCCTTTTATATTGGGTGATCGTAGACCATTATCACCCCTTCTGCTCTTTGTCTTTTTAATGTATGTTGGAGTTCGACTAAATCCGAATTCGCGTCAGGAAATTTCGTATTAGGAGGTAAAGCGCTTTTTATATTTAGGGAATCGGATTCAAGACCTCCGGTTAAAGATGACACTGCTCTTTATCTGATTTTTCGTAAGTGCAAAAACGATAGAATATAATCCCACACTTATGGCTAATCAATTAGGACCCCTCGAATCATCATCATTTACTTTTTTTAATAATGCCTTTTCTTCTAGGGTAAATTCTCCAGTCCCTACTCACTTGAGGGTGTAACAAATCAATATTCTAAGGGGCCATTCCATAATCATTGTTACTTGGCCATAGTTTCAATTAACTAATAACATTATCGTTTTTATCAGGTTGTGTGGTGAGATGGTTGCGAATTTCTCCACGCTACAAACAAGAGGTCTCATATTTAAGTCCTGAAAATTTGAGACTTTTTAGTGTGATATTCGATGCGAATTGAAATTAGTAGTAAATTTTTAGTTAAACTAAAAAAATAGTAATAGTATCACCCTTTTTCCCTATTTGTTAGTTTATGTTGGTCCCTCAAGCTCAAATGAGCCAATGTATTATCAACAGCTAGGCCTGTATTGCTGCAACTACTCAATTTGTTGTATTTCTTAACCAATAAGCAATGATGCCTAATATTTCATTTTTTTAAGATTAAAAAACACGAGCAAGCAATCACCCAAATAGGCAAAGCTACAATGGTTTAATTAATGATTCACACATATATTTAAACACTTTCCTTTTCTTGAATGCAGCAGTTAGATTTGCTTCGTAAGAAGCTGTTGAGGTCGAGTATTGGAATTGTAGGGTTAGAGGTAGTTGTGCCTATTTTTATTTCGTAATTAGGAGTGACAAACGGTCGGATCGGGTCGGTATGGTTCGGGTCGAAACGAGTAATGGAAAATGAAAAAATTATCTGACCCGACCCATATTTAATACACATAAAAAACGGGTTAACCGGCTGATAATATAGGTAACCACATTATCAATGACTTCTTGCATATGATCACTTTTGGGAGAATTCTTAGCTAGCGTTTGGTCATAAATTCCTAAATTTGTTTTGAAAAATCTGATTTGGGTGAAGTTTGGTTTGAAGATGAAAATGTGTTTGGACGTACGTTTTCAAAACATATTTCCCAACTTTATTTTGGAAAAACATGTATAAAATTTCCAAGTTTTGGGATTTTGCCAAAATGTGGGCAAAATTTATGGCCAAACATGAGTTTGCCAAATAAATTCCAAATTTATTTTGGCAAAACTCATGGCCAAACGGGTCCAAGGCTCCATAACTTGAGGAACCCCCAATTTGAGATTTTATAAATGTAAATGTTAGACTCATTGGTTACCAATTGGTTATCCATTTTCTAAATGGATAATATAGTTTTTATCCATATTTGACCCGTTTTTAAATAGTTCATTATCCAATCCATTTTTTATTGGATAATATGAGTGGTTAACTGTTTTCCTTTAACCATTTTGTCACCCCTATTCGTAACTATGTGAGGCTAGTTTTTGTCTTAGATTGCTAGTTATTAATGTTGTGTTCTCACTATACTCTTTGTTTTTCATAGTGCAGAGTCTATTTACTCGTTATTGCTATTGTCTTTCATCTATTTTCTAATTTTTATGATATTGTTGTTATTCTTTTGGTTCCTGTTGATTTTACTTATATATTGTCTCATTTTCCTTTTCGTTTTCTTGAGCCAAGTGTCTTTCAAAAACTACCTCTTACTCTTTCGAGGTAGAGGTAAGGTTTGCATACACACTGTCTTCCCCTGACCCTACTAATAGGATTTTATTGAGTCGCCGTCATTGTTGTTGTTGTTGTTGCCGGAGATGATAAGTAGGAACTAGAAAGCAACAGCTATAGCTTAATTATTTTTTTAAAGATAAGGAAAAGCTTATTTTCTTATATTTGTTGCTCATATACAATTGTAGCTCCATCTTTTGCCAACCATTTTTATATAAATATGAATTCTTTTAATAATGGCCCATGCATTTGATTCACAAAATCTTAGATTTAGCATTAACATATATACAAGAGGAACATTGAATTCTTCTTTTCCACCCCAATTTGACCAATGGCTAGGGAATCAAAAAGAGAATATTAAAGTATAACCAATATGGAATACTTAATATTATCAAATTTGCATCTCAAATTTTGCTTTAAAATTGGGTAGAAAGTAGTAAATTAAAGGAAGATACCCCTTTTAATATTATTACTTTTTTTGAAGGAAAGAATAAAATATAGGACTAGAGGACCAGCAAGCAACTCCTAGGGGATACTACTTTCCCACCTTCAACAAATGTACATTATATTTTAATCCATCTGACTCAAAATGTTGTCATTTTTTTACTTTCGAGAACAAAAAATAAAGTGAATGTTTATAATGTATTCTCCACGATTATGATTTGAACATGCAAACCCGTCCTGGAAGTCGTTGAGTATGCGAACAAAATCTCATATTGATAGTTGAAAATATCGGGAACTTAAATATAAGGTGTAACGATATTCTAATGGTGTGAGCTCTTTCCGAAAAAATCGTACGGGTTTGACAAAAAACGGATAATATCATACAATTTTAAGAGTATGATTAGGCTGGTTGAGCCCAACAATTGGTATTAGAGCCCAGCTTCAACGAGACGGAATTGGCGGGAGCGATGGTGCGGGGCTCGATTTTCTTATTCTTAGAAGATTGGAAACGAGCACGCAAAAAGAAGATAGATTGTTGAGTCTGCGAACAAAGTCCTATATTAGTAGTTGAAAATATTGAGAGCTTACTTATAACGTGTAAGGATCTCTTAATAGTGAGGCATTTTGGGGTAAATAGCGCGAGTTTGGTCTAAGCGGACAATATTTCATCATGTTAAGGGTATCATTGGGCTGGTTGAGCCTAACACTTAGTATCAGAGTCCAGTTTCGGCGGGAGCAATGGTGCGGGGCTCAATTGCTTACCCTTATAAGCTTGGAGACGAGCACACAAAAAGAAGTTCGATTGTTGGTTGTGCGAGTAAAGTCTTACATTGATAGATGCAAATATTGAGAGCCTACATATAAAACGTAAAAATCTATTAATGGTGTAAGGTCTTGTGGCATAAATCGTACGGGCTTAATCCAAGGCGAAAAATATCATACCATATTTAAGGAATTTTTAGGCTGGTTCGGTCCAACAACAGACACCTAATCCAACCGATAAATTGCCTATCCTTATTATAATATTTCAAACTTTTTGTTTACATTTTTCTGTCAAAATCAACTGCTGAGGACTATCTTTAGGTAAGGCGTTCTTGACCAGAGTAATTACACTAGGTAAATGCAAGCAGTCTATTTTTGGCAGGTTTTGTCGAAAATGGAAGGCTTGCTTAAACGGGTGCGCAAGACGACCAAAATATAAATTTCAACATGGAGTATAAATATATTTTTGGTAGGTTTTGTCAAATTAATTGTTCGACAAAAGTACGAGATTTTTTACTAAACTAATTAGAAGATAAATAAGTGAACGGTAAATTCTAATTAAATATAATAAATCTTAAATCTAACACGTGCTCAAACAATAAAGTAAGATAATGCCTAGAACCAATTGTGAGGTTATTAAATGGAGTTGTTGAGAATGAATGGATGAACAATAATGAGCGATAAATATGTAAAATGGCAACAAATGTAAATAGGAAGAATGGTTCACCCAAATATTGAATGAGGTGGATGATTCTTCCCTCTGACAATAACGTGTGACGAATGAATATGGAAATGAACAAAGCTTTCTCGGGTCTGATGAGTGGAAAGGCAGAATAAATAACAAATTCAATCACTGTGGAAAGGTAAAGTTTTGTATTATATCACATGAGTCAACTTTGCATAAGAGTTCTTATCAGGTTGAATCTTAAATGCCTTTTGCCCTCTTTCTTTTACTATTTATATGAGATATTCCCAAAACCCCTAAAAAGTACAACAGAAGAAATATTCAATAGAATATTCCTTTTGGTAGTTCCAAGACTATACTAGCTGTTATTCCTACTTTCGCTACTCGACCTCGGCCTTAATGTCTTTCTCGGTGGTTCCTTGTTATTAGACCTTGCTCGATCTCGGACTTATTGCCCACGTTGAGGCCGTGATTCCCGCACTTAATAACTTCTCCATACCGAATTCCCTCAGTCGGATTTTGACCCATACAATTAGTCCCTCCGCTTATCGAGGTCGTCTTTTGGTCGACCTCAATGAGCGAACTTCATCAGCAGCAATTCTGGAGAAATTCTGACGTGGTGGTCGAGCAGGGGTGATAGTTGCCAAGATGATGACATGTCGCTCTGAGAGTTGTGGTCAATGAAGTTGGTGCAAGGTGACGTCACAGCGGCATGTGTCATCATTGCGCATCTTCCCAATGAGTTGCATGGTTCCTCGAGCCCGTGTCGTTTCGATTCTAGGGCCATTGGCGGTTGTTCGCATCGATTTAAGGAGGGGAAAGCCTCTCTGAGAAACTTTTGCATTCTTTGAATTCTTCAATCTTGCACCTTGCATCTCCTTCTTCCTCTTGTGTTCATACTTCCTGTACTTCTACACCCACCACCCTTTCTTCGTTTTTGGCTCTACCGCATAACCACTAGCAAAAGATGACTAACGTAACTCCCAACCCCGAGGTGGTCTCAGACCCAACTCCGGTATCGGTGGACATGCTTTCCAGTGGAGGAGAATCCATTATTATGGAGGACTAAAGCTTCCTCACTGTGGATGAGGTCATTCCTCGTAACCCAAACTCTCGGTCGGACTTCTCGAAATAACCTGCCCAGGACCCCAAGCCAGCAAGGTCCGAGATGGAGGCGAAGCATATAGCTGTCCTCATATTCAAATACAACATCCCTGCTCATGGTGACATGGTTCCAGCAGGGGACGATGTAATACAGGTTCACCGGCCGGGTATTGCGCGTTTTATGCCTGCCCGTGCCAAGTGGGTTACTCTCTCCCCTTCCTCCGTTAGCGTAGGAATTCTGCCGTTACTATGGCATCTGCCCGACCCAACTTTCCCCCTACATCTACAAGATCTTCCTCATGCTAACGAAATTCGCGGAGTTGGCTGGTTGTGGAGTTTCTATCCACCATCTATTGCACCTCTTCGCGCGCACCTTCCATCGCGGCACGATGATTCACCTTCGCCACCTTTCTTTTTGGTGTTACGCCAGAGGGCTTCTAAAAAGGCGAAGGCTCCCATTCCTGCATTTCGCCAGGCGGTTGCCTCGACCCGGATACAGTTCATGTTGTCCGAGTCTGTGCAAAATACTTCCTCTTAGACTCTGACATTAAGTGAATCTGGCAGTTAGATGCTCGTTCCATCAGTTGAGACCCTGACCGGCCCGGTACTGCACATGGTAGATGAATCTTCACCCGGCGAGGAGGAGGTGGCACCGCTGAAGAGGCGATGGCCGCGGCCTCACCCGAACGCCCAATTATTTTGGATGCGGAGTTAGTGTGTCCTTCAGTTACGGGGACTGTTCCCTCACCAGAGGTTGCCGTAGAGGAGAGGCCATTGGAGACAGCGGAGGCTGCTGCGGAAGGGGGGTGGTCGGGGACCGCTAAGGTCGGCTCTTCGTCCGCCGGCGGGATAAGAAAGATGATCGTCATAAATGATGACGAGTTCGGTTTTGATATTTACCCCGAGGAAGTACGGACCTTCGAGGAGGGGTTCACTCGGGTAGAAGTGAGAACCGAGGGGTCTACTCGAAATATCGTTATCCTTTTGGATTTTAATCTGCTGGTCAACTCGGAGCGCGTGGTCCTAGATTTGGATCCCTTATGCACGGGCACCAAGAACAGGACTCTACAGACGCTGAAGGACGTGGACCTGTCATTAGGCATATCCGGGATGGCCCTGAGAGTAAGTTGTCTTTTTTAGCGTTTTAATATCTTCTCCGTTCCTTTACGTTATTCGTCTTTTCTGAGTGTTCTCTATTTTCTTATCAGACTCTCATTCTGGAGATCGAGAGAGCGCGTCGGGAGGAGAAGAGGACGGCTCTCTATAAAAGGATGGAGTCTAAGTATAGGGAGTATCATACCAAGCACCGGGCACTGGTCAGTATACTTGGTGAGGACGGTTAGTTCTAGTCTCTCCGGGACGAGCTGAAACAGAAGGATGAGGAGCTAAAGGAGAAGGATGATGAGCTTGTGAGATCCATTGGCATGTGCAACGAGCTCTAAGGGACATTGAGAGGCAACGATGATGAGCTTGAGGTAAACAAGGGGGTTATGGTCGAGTGCGTCACCTCTAGGGTCAGGTGGAAACCTTACGGGCCGAGCTCGAGCAGAGTGAAGCTAGAGCCAATGACTTAAGAGACGAGTTGGCCACAAAAGCTGCGGAGTTGGAGAGAATACAGAAAGCCAGAACGGCTGCTATGGCGGAGGCGGCAGCACTAGCGGGTACCATTCGCATCTTCATATCCGAGCGGGCAAGTGAATCATAGACGTTTGGACTTAAGAAGGCGAGGCTCGAAGATCGGATCGATGGTCTAGAGATAGAGGTCTCGGATTTGAACGAGCGGATTATTGTCCTCAAGGCCGAGAAGGCGCTGCAACTGGCTCAACCGTCTACCTCCCATGCTTCCACTTATCCTAGTGCCCCACGGGATTTGCACGAGAAGTGGGTTCATGTTGAGGCTCATCTTGACATATAGAGGTTTGATGACGGCCGAGAAAGCTTCTGAGGCAAAATTCGAGGATGATCGCGTTAAGGTACGTGCAACTCGTGACACTTATGGCTACGATCCCGGTACGCCTGAGGTGGATGAGGATGAATATGATATGGACGGGCTCGAGCAAATGCTTTGTATGATGACGAATACTTCAGTGGCGAGGGCGCCGATAACGATGGTGATGGGGAGATGCGGTCGAATAGCATACTTGCTTTTGTATTTTTGTTCTTTTTTTTGCGGTCACTTATTTGGCCCTTGTAAGATGACTTTTGGAATGATAATACTTTTGATGCCTTTTCTTGAACTTCTTTTTTTCCTAGAATGTTTTTCCTCAATTGATTGCCTTGAATATGACTTCACTTAGGCCGACTATAAGTCGAGCTCGTGCGAGGCTGTATCGTTACTTAGTTAGTTCTATCCAAGTTGTGTTCAAGTGTTTTAATTAATTTTAGCTGGGACGAATATGAGTCAATTCGAACGAGGTCGAATGTCGACTTATAATTTTATTCGAACGGGTCGAATGTGAGTCGATTCGAGCAGAGTCGAATGGTGAGTTTAAATAGATTCGAACAAGGTCGAATGTGAGTTGATTGGAGCGGGGTCAAATATTGACTTTAAATTAATTTGAGCGTGGTCGAAGGTGGGTCGATTCGAGCAAGGTTGAATGTTGACTTTAGATTAATTTGAACGAGTGAGTCGATTCGAGCGAGGTCGAATGTTGACTTAAGATTAATTTGATCGAGGTCGAATGTGAGTCGATTCGAGCGAGGTCGAATGTTGACTTTAGATTAATTCGAACGAGGTCGAATGTTGACTTTAGATTAATTCGAACGAGTTCGAATGTGAGTCGATTCGAGAGAAGTCGAATGTTGTTTCCTGGGTTGGCGTAATGTGTAAACTTGGTGGAGACATGTGAACATTATATGTTTGCATATTTTGCTTTGTTTGTACATTCATTGGAGAAGTTTACATATTTTTGCTCTGCTCGTACATACATTGGAGAAGTCCTAGTCTATCTATCTAGTCCCTTCATTGGTCGATCTGGAGAGACTATTGAGAGGTTGGGCGATGAACTGATACTTAACTTCGAGATGCCCTCTTCGTCGCCTCATTAAAAACCTCATCGAGAAAACCCAACTGGGACAAAACTCGGGTGAGGATAAAAGAGTACAACTTCGAGGACGTCTTATCTTTAGAAGTTGAAGTATTTGAGGTGAGTGACGTTCCTATTGTTTGGTAGAAATTTTCCCTCCATTGTTTCTAGTTGGAACGACCATTTGCTTGTTGTCGCCCTAATTTTATATGGGCCATCCCAATTGGTCCCCAGTTTGCCTTCCCGCGGGTCCTTGCTCGCCTGTGTTTTTGCTTTGAGTACGTAGTCCCCGACTTTGAGTGGCCTGGCTTTGGCTTTCTTGTTGTAGTATCGATCTGCTTGTTGTTTTTGGGCTACCATTCTTATGTAAGACATGTCTCTTCGTTCTTCGGCCTCGTCGAGATCTTGCCTTCTGTTTTCATCGTTGCTTGGACCGCTCTCATTTGAATATCTTAGGCTTGGTTCTCGGACATCGACCGGTATCACTGCATCATTCCCATAGAGTAGTGAGTATGTTGTTTCCCCTGTGCTTGTCTTTGGTGTGGTGCGATATGCCCACAACACTTCTGGTAGCACCTCTAACCACAGTCCGTTGGCGTTTTCTAGTTTCTTTTTCATGATATTGAATATCGTTTTGTTGGAGGATTCAGCTTAGCCGATGACGGCGGGATGATATGGCGTGGAGAGTATTCTTTTGATGCACCATTTCTCGAAGAACTCGGCGACCTTTTTCCCTGTGAATTGAGGTCCATTGTTGCAACTGATTTATCTGGGGATGCCGAAGCGGCATATAAAGGTGATCACTTCTTGTTCGCGTATTTGGGCGAATGCACCTGCTTCCAGCCATTTATAAAAATAGCCAGTTAAAACCAAAAGAAATCGTACGTTACATCGTCCTACGGGAAGTGGACCGACGATATCCATTCCCCATTTGATGAAAGTCCAGGGCGATGTGACTGAGTGGAGGTGATCGCCCGCTTGGTGGATCATGGCGTACTTTTGGCATGGTTCACATTTTTTAACAAAATCAGTCGCTTCATTTTTCATTGTGGGCCAGTAGTAGCCTGCTCGTATGAGACATCTAACTAGGGCTCGATTGCTGGTGTGAGCCCCGCAATGACCCTCGTGGACCTCTTCTAGGACGCGCCTTGTCTGGTTTGATCCCAGATATTTTGCTAGAGGGCCGCCATACGTCCTTTTATATAGGTCGTTGTTGATGATGTTGTACCTGGCTGCTTGCATTCGAAGCTTTTTGGCTTTTTTTGTTGTTGTTTGGGAGCACGTCGTCCTGCAGGTAGGCGATGATACAGTTGATCCAGTCCTAAGTTAGGTTAATAGTACATACCTCTATTTGGTCGATGGTCGAGTGGAGGAGTGTGACCACATTCTCTTTTCCGTTTATGCTTTTGGTGGTCGCCGCCAATTTGGCGAGGCCGTCTGCCTCGATGTTTTGCGCTCGAGGTATCTGGTTGAGCTGGCATTCGTCGAACTCAGGCAGCAACTTGCAGATCTCGGACTGATACTTTTGTAGCCTTTGTTCCTTGATTTGGAATGTCCTTGTGACTTGATTGACGACGAGTTGCAAGCCGCATCGAAGGACTACCCGTCGTGCTTCATATTTGAGGGTCATTTTTAATCCTTTATTTTCACGAACCAAGACTGCGCTCACTCCAACTTTGGACACGACAAAGTAGATTAAGAGGCGCTCTCCGAGTTGCGCCTTAGCAAGCAACATGGGCGAAGACAAGTACGCCTTCTCTCAATGCGTTGACGCACTCGGAATTCCATTGGTGTCCGTTGAAGAATTTGTGGCATCTATCAAAGGATCGTGAAATGAACCTCGATAGGGAGGCTATACGGCCGGCCAACTTTTGCACCTGCTTCTTGCTGGTCAAGTTTTTTGGTATTCCTTATATAGCCTTGATCTGTTCGGGGTTAACCTCGATGCCACTATGCAACACCAAAAAGCCGAGGAATTTTCCTGAGGTTATGCCGAAGGAGCATTTCTTGGGGTTCAGCTTCATGTCGTACCGCCTAAGTATGTCGAAGGCTTCCCTCAAATGGTCGATGTGGTCTTCCATTCTTTTCGACTTGACCAACATGTCGTCTATATATACTTCCATTGTTTTGCCGAGATGTTCTTTGAACATTTTGGTTACTAGCCTCTAATAGGTTGCCCCTGCGTTTTTCAATCCGAACGGCATGACTCTGTAATAGTACATCCCTTGGTAGGTGATGAAAGTAGTTTTATCCTGGTCTTCCTCCTCCATGAGAATTTGGTTGTAACCTGAGTAGGAGTCCAAGAAACTTAACATCTCATGTCCTACTGTTGTGTCGATGAGTTGATCAATGTAAGGCAATGAGAATTAATCTTTCGGGCAGGCCTTGTTCAGATCTGTGAAGTCTACGAACATGCGCCATTTCCCGTTTTTCTTTTTCACCATGACCATGTTGGCGACCCATTGGGGGGTACTTCGACTCCTTGATAGAGCCTTGCGAGCAATATTTCCACCTCTTCGCGGATGACATTGTTTATTGCGGCATTGAATTTTCTCCTAACTTGTCGTACCGGCAGGTAGAGTGGGTCGACGTTCAGCTTGTGTGTTGCTATTTCCTTCAGGATGCCTGGCATATCTGCATGGGAGAAGGCAAACAAGTCTGCGTTGTTAGTTAAAACTTGATGGAATTTACCTGGTTCTTGAAGCTTGTGGCCGATATAAGCTTTTTTGTTGTGGTCACTTTTATCTAGCTGGACGGGGTCGAGGTCTTCCACAGTTGACCCCGAAGCTTTCACGATTTCGGGTTCTTTGATGGTGTCTTTCAGTTCGTCGTCGTCTGACCTCAACCTCGCTAATTGATATGTTTTTGTGCCCTTGCTTTTCAACTGTTGGGTGTACGTGCAATCTTGGGCGATGCGATAGTATTCTTAGGCGCTTCTCGCCACGAATACTGAACACTCCCCACAGGGTGGGAAATTTGACAACCTGATATAGGCCATATAGGATGGCCTTCATGGCATATATCCAAGGCCGTCCTATGATGGCGTTGTACGTCGTGTCTTGGTCCATGATGTGGACTTTGTTTCTAGGGTGATACCACTGGCTAGAACGGGTAGTGTGATTTCTCCTGAGGTCCGCTCAACTGCATTGTTAAAACCTGTTAGTGCGATGCAGCGTGGCACTATCTTATCCTCGAGCCTCTCCATAATCCGTTTTACATCAATATCTAAAATACGTAAAGTAATAACAAGAGCATCATAGTGAGGAACAATCAAACGGTGGGTATCCGACCCATAGAAGATGATACTTTCTTCGAGGTCGTCATACCGTTCATGGGTGATCGATCGCTCCAACTTGTGGGTGGTTGTGAATTTCACGTGGTTGATTGTCGCATCGTCACCTTCGCCGATGATCCTCTAGATGGTGCGAGCTGGGGAGGGTGGTTTCGGGAGGGCTTGATGTTTTTCTCTCCCACGAGCGAAGTTTAATCTTGCTCGGTCACTCATCAGCTCTCTCAAATGCCCTTGGTGGAGCATGTTCACTACCTCCTGTCTTATGGCAATGCAGTCCCCAGTCTTGTGACCTCGTTCCTTATGGAATTCACAAGGAGCGTTCGACTTTCTGGTGTTTGGGTCGGACTTCATCTTTTGTGGTCATTTCATATCTAGGCCGAGCTTCTCTAGGGCGTAGACAATCTCTGAAAGAGAAACACAAAAATTGTGAGCAGATAATTGTGGAGGCATACCCCTTTCATTTCGGTGAGTCCCTATTTGCGGCCTGGATGGACCGTCGCCATGGCAGGGGGTATGACGACAGTTCTAACATATGACTCGTGTCTCTCGCGATTGAGCTGCGGACCCGCATGATCCCTTATGTTATCATTTTTGCGGTCCTTTCTTGACTCCATCTGGACCGACGTCAACTCCTGGGTTGGTCCGTTCAGGTCTTCCTCGTCTGCTCTCACCTCGGCACAATAGGCATTGTGTATTTCTTCCCAATTGGTGGGGGGTACTTCATTAGCCTCATCAATAGTTTTCTGGTCGCCCTCGATCCGCTCCTGTTTAGCCTGTTTTGAAAAGTTGCTACTGTCATTTCCTCCGATACGTTTGGAAGATTCATTCTTACTCTGTTGAACCGATAAAGAAAGTCCCTGAGCCCTTCGACGGGTGACTGTTTAATGGCGAATATATCATTTACCCTGGCTTCTGCTTTCTTGGACCCAACATGGGCGGTGACGAACTTGTCGGCCATCTGGTCAAATGTTTCTATGGATCGTGTTGCAATTATGAGTACCATTTCAGTGCTCCTCCGGCTAGGGTTTAACCAAACGTTTTCAGCAATATAGATGGCACTTGTCGTTTAGCGATATCGTTGTCTTTCACTGCAATGACGTAGTGGATGATGTGATCTTCAGGGTCCATTGTATCGTCATATATTTTTAAGTATGGCGGCATCTTAAATATTTTGGGTATAGCATGTGGTGCGGCCTCGTCGCTATACGGTTGTTCCACAAACCGACCGGCATCTCATTTTGGTAGAAGTTTTGGGGTGCCCGATATCTTATCCGCCCTTTCTTGGTACCCCCTCATTTGGTCACGGAGTGCTTAGTTCTCGTTCTCCATTTCCTCCATTTTTCTTAGAATAGCAGCGAGGGCATCATTACCTGCATCATTAACAGTGTGAGTGATACTTGTTGAAGGGGGAGGGGACGTGCTGCTCATTGGTTGTTGTTGTGATGTCGACTCGTGCATCCTCCATGTTCGCCTTTTGAGCGGGTTTGTCTAGTATACTAGTCAGCGTACTTGTTAACCATGCATCTAGTAGTTTTTTCACTGTTGGTGGCGCTTCTTCTTTTGTGGGCGTAGAGGCTCCTTTTCCGTGGGAGGCAGTAACACTACCATGAGGGAGGGGATAACCACTTCGTCTAGGAGAAGCACTTGGTGTCACGTTCTCCTTGTCTTTTTCGTTAACCTCATTGATGGTGTTTAAGAGATTAGCAGTAAGGCATGCCACTGCCTTCAATCTTTCTTCCCCATTTCCTGCCATGTTAGGTCGCGCAAGTAGGAAAAAGAAAGTTCTTTATTTTGCTATTGGTGTGTTTTTTTAGATCTAGAAAAACTATGACTTTGACTAGAAAATTCCCACAGACGGCGCCAAATTGTTTGACCAAAAAGTATGAGACTTTTTGCTAAACTAATTAGAAGATGAATAAGGTGAAGGGTAAATTCTAGTCAAATATAATAAATCTTATATCTAACACGTGCTCAAACAATAAAGTAAGATGATGCTTAGAACCAATTGTGAGGTTATTAAATGGAGTTGTTGAGAATGAACGAAGGGACAATAATGAGAATCAACAAATGTAAATAGGAAGAACAGTTCACCTAAATATTGAATGAAGTAGACGATTCTTCCCTCTGACAACAATGTGTGACAAATGAGTTTGGAAATGAACAAAACTTTCTCGGATCTGATGAGTGGAAAGGAAGAATAAACAACAAATCCAATCACTGTGGAAAGGTAAAGTTTTGTATTATATCACAAGAATCAACTTTGCACAAGAGTTCTTATCAGGGTGAATCTTACATGCCTTCTACCCCCCCCCCCCCCCCCCCCC
>ML295984.1:56061-89180 GCA_005239495.1 Nicotiana undulata | reverse complement strand
TATATATATATATATATATATATATATATAAAAGACTTTATATTGAATTTTCTTTTTGTTTTTAAATAATAATATTTGGGATCCTCTCGTGTGTTAACCTTGAAAGCGTACATTGACGGAAAATTATTGACAGGCGACTAAGAAAATAACTATTAAGTGTTACTAACAAAATTCTCTCATCGAATATTTTGATAGATCATATGTTTGTCAATTTTTTCAATATTTACTAAACTTATATTCACTTATCAAAATTTTATCTATAACTTTAACAAAGTAAGATTCGAATAAAATTCATGTACCCAAAACATCGAAAACCCGATAAAATCGAATCAATCCAAACCGATATAGTTAATTTGGTTTAATTTTGATAAAAATCGAACCAATCTGATCCGTGTACACCCCTAACTACGGCCACCCATTTTTTTCCAAATAGACTACGACTCGTTAGTAGTTAGAAATAGTAATTTTACACACAAAATAAGGATAACTTCAAAATTTTAATAAGTTGGAAAATGTGGAACCAAAAAGGAGCCCGTGTCGATAAAATTATCTTCGTGTAATATATGGGTCACGGGTTCGAGCAGTAGACGTAATCGCTAATGCTTATATTAGAATAGGTTGTATACGTCACATTCCTTGGGGTCTGGCCTTTCTCGGATCCTGCGAGAACACGGAATACCTAGTGCACCGAGCTGTCATTTTGGGACTACATCTAATTTGTTACTCCCCTTGGTCCACAATAAGTGACCAATTTGCTGGGCACACCCATTAAGAAAATACTCCCTTCGATCCAAAATAAGTGATTTTAAGAATGAATTAATTATTTTTTTCCTACATTGACCTTGGAGTAAATAATGTTGGAGTACGTGTTAGGAGTGCGTATGTGAAAAGATAATAAAGGTTAATATGGTCAATTTTATTGCTAATTAATGTTAAAAGATGAATTTCTTAATTGTGTAAAAACAACCAAAAAATCACTTATTTTGGACTAGAAGGAATACAAAATTCTAGACAAAAATAGTTAGTGTGACTAAACTACCCTTAATTAAATGTTGCAGTATAATTAATGCGAGCAGTAAAAAAAAAATTAGGCATACGTACGTAAGGGTAATTTTGGAAGAAAAAAATTAAAAATTTTCTTAATTATATAAATAAACACTTATTTTGGACAAAATAAAAAGGGAGAATGACACAATTACCCACAAAAACAAAACTATTTATCCTTATCTACCCATTTATTTTTCTACCCATCGAACTAATTACATTTTCTACCCATATTAATTTTTGTGGGGAATTTTCCCTTTTTTTTTCTCCAATTCTTTTTTATTTTTATGCTTCTTTTATTTTTTCCTTTTTTTCTTTTCTTTTCTCCTTTTCTTTTTTTTTCTCCTTTTCTTCTTATTTTCTTTCTTTCTTCTATTTTATTCATTTATTTTTGCCCAAGTCGTAAAATTGTTATTTTTACCATAATTTATTTCACACTCAAATTTGACTCCTTTTTTATTTCTATTCTTTTTATTTTTTTTCTTTATTTCTCTGTTCCTTTTCTAACTCCACGTGATTGCCATGCAAACCTTGATCTGTTTACCTACAAATATCATTATACACTCTACCATTAGCAGTAATATAAATAATTATGAACCAAGAAAACATAATCTACGACCACTAAATCTTCATATATACTAGTTCGAATAGAAATGATAATAACATATTGAAAAATGCAACAAAAAAATAAGTAGCAAAAAAAAGACTTTTAGTACTATATGATACCAATATGGTATATACGTATATCAACAGAGCATATGATTGCTCTCTAATATTGCTACAACTATCTGCGACTATACTATTGTACCAAAAAATTAAAGGATGCAATAAAAGTATGAGAAAATTACATGCTCGCATTGCAAGCTAAATATTCACAAGCAACTTGCTCTTTTCGTATACTAACAGAATATATAGTTGTATGAGATCGTTCCGACAATTGCCTATAACTATAAAAACTATTACATAATACCCATAATCTATGTACATCGGCACATAAAATTCCAACACTGCAAATCATGTTTCAATTGTTACAACTAAAACAACCAAAAAAAATATTTCAACTATCGTATGATACCAATATGGCATATAACTATACCAACATGGTATACAATTTTACTGGTTAATTCAACTATTTAATTATACTACTATTATATAACATATATGCATAAAGAGAAAAGTAAAAAGATAGTGCATCATATATTAATATAATAAAGTATTTCAAGATATTGCACTATAATACTATTATATAAAACAAACACATAAAGAAAAAATCAAAATTAAAATGATTACATAATACATATGCATAAAGGAAAATTAAAAATATTCAAGATATTGTATTGTTCTATTATTACTAAAGAAAAATCAAATCGTATACCAATTAAATGTAGATAATACAACCAAAAAAATATTTCAACTAACATATGATACCATTATAGTATATAGCTATACCAATAGGGTATACAATTGTACGCAAAGAGTTTCAAAAAGATTAAATTCAATTATTAAGCTGAATAATATCAGTTGTCAATAAAAAATTCAAAAAAAATCTAAAAAGGACCTAATTGTAAGAGTATACTCCCTGATGTTACCTTTGCCTTGATACTTCATTGAAATCAGACTTGTTTGCCCCGCAATTTTTTATAATTATTTTGGACTAATTTTATTTTAAAATATAATATAGCTAAATCTGAGATATATGACATCAATGAGTGTAACAAATTAAACATTCTTGGGATATATTAAGTTACAAGTTGATGAGTAAATGACCTAACCTACATGTAAATAAAAGAAAAGATTAGTTAGCAAACGGAAATGGATTGGGGTCAAGAAAAGTTATGTGGCAATTGGTGCTATATAAGGATTTAACTATGGATCCTTAGAATTTAATAACAACCAAGCAGACAAGAGAATTAAATAACCCATTAAATATCCGTAAATGAGTTTCGGGTAATTTGTTTTGATCGTTTAGGCAGTTTATGTAATTATTTAGAAAATGGGTAGAAACGGATAATATAAATAGCCGACGTAGGCATCTTGTGTAATTTCCTCAAATAAAAAAGCAAATTACTCACTTATTGTGGACCGAAGAGAGTATTGTTTTAGTAAACGTGTAAGCTCAGAACTCCTAATTTTTTTGGTGCACGCAGAAGTGAATTTAACATCAATCCATAAATTAAATTATTTAACTATATAGTTTGAGTTGGAAAGTGACATGTAAAAAAACGTGTTCTACTTTTATATGTCCCTGCCAAATAACGTGGTCCACTTAATATATTGACCACTACTTTGGAAAAGTATTACTTGATGACTATAACTACTTCAACATAGTCATAGTTCTTGTACACATACTGGTTGTTAACTTTATTTTATTTTATTTTGGTAATTAATTTTTTTGTTTATTAACTTTTAATAAAAACCTGAGGTTGATGATACAAAACTATTTTAAAAAGGGTATTCAAAATGTTAAAGCACAATCAAAATGCCAAAACCAAAAGTCAAAGTAGTCTTTTCACTTTTCTCTCTACACAACTCTTTATCTTCATTTAGAAAAGAAGTAAAATATATCTAATCAGATCTCACCATTTTCTAATATTAGCAGATCACCCCCTATTTCTAAAGCCCTAACACCAAAACTGGTTTTTTCACCATGGTCCTATAAGTTTTAAGTAATTACAAAATCCCTCCAAAATAATTTTCACCAATTTTCTACAGTGTCCCAATTTCCAAACAAGTCTTCCCCCAGAAACTTACCGCAGTTAGCTTCATCATCATCGTCCATCTTTTCACCGCCATAACATCCAAACAAATCCTCACCGTCCATTTGTTTACCCCAACTCCACGATGCCACGTCATCCCCATATTCTTTCATCCATCCACCTGCCTCATCGGCGTCTGAACCCCACGCGACACCTTTCCCTCTAATCGCCTCGAATAAAATCCCATTCAAGCTCCCCTTATCTACACTCGCCATGGCCGATGAGTCCAAGTCGGAAAATGACGAGCCACATGACTCCTCGTTGCCGTTTATAGTAATATAACCCGACGACGACTGTACGATCACCGGCGGGGTGTACGGGTTTTCAATGAACCTCACTCTGAACGACTGCTGAAACGACGCAGTATCAGGGTCTAGTACATTGGAAAGCTCCGTCATTTTCTCGTCGTCCAAGCTTAACCAAGCCATCATATCGCCTTCTTCTTCATCGTCGTTATCTTGCATTTTAGCTCGTTTACCGGCGGTGGTGTATTCGGCGCCGGAATCAGTACTCTCATGTGTTTTCCGGTTAGCTTTTTCCATTAGGTATAGAGAGCTGAGACTGTTCTAGAGAAGCGTGAGCTTAGATGGAAGACATTTTCCGTGTGCAGATATATATATATATATATATATATATATATATATATATAGGCAGGTGCGCCGCGGCTATGGCCTATGGGGGATGCCACGTGGAAGAAAAAGGATTGGAAGGGTGACGTGGAATGGTTAACGAGATTAGTGAAGGCATCCTTTGGTTTATAATATCTATCATTCAAAAATTAGATAAGAATTTGTTTGGTGGGAACAATTATGTGGTAATTATTGTATAAGTCTTCTTCTTTTCACTATCTACTAGACATGAAACTTGTAGTATTAAATTTTCACTCAAGTTAGGCTAATATTAGTAACATTCTATTTGGTTTTCCATATCGAACTCTACTTGATTTACGCTAATTTTATAGAATTAGCTTTTACAAAATTAGTATTCTTTCGTTCTTAATCAAAGGTCTCGTATTCAAATTTTTAACTCAATATAGAACTTTTCGGCACAGACCCCCATTGAGTTTGTTTTACCAAAAAAAGTGTTGCCTTCTTCTTAGAAAGAATTAATATGTAAAATAAACGGTAAATCCTAACCAAAGGTAATAATCTCTAGATCGAGATATATTGAATGAGATCAATCAGAAATATGAAAGTTTGTGAGATGTACAAGATTATGGAAAGTATTTTGAGTGAGGAAAACGAACACATGCTATAATTTGTGGTAAAAGAGAGTAAAAGAAAGATAACATTAATAACAACCGGAAAGATCTTTATTCATTTTATGATAGAGGTTACAGAGATTTAGAATAAAATTATGATTTTTCCCTCCGACTTCCCCGAGATTCCCCATGGGGAATGATCTCAGAGAAGAGGAAGATGAAGAAAAGCCCTCGTTTCCATCATTCTCCTTTCTTGCATATATACTGGATATTGCCCTTTACCCAATGGTTCTTAACCAGTGTATTATAATCTGTCGTTGGAACTTCGAATAACCACCTTAGATGCCATAACATACATTACATCGTAAAGGTTCTACGGTAAATCGACCTCGGCCATAAACGCTAAGTTTACCATTATGGTGTCTCATGTGCACAATCATAGCTTAACCGCTTTTTTATCAATCCCTTTAAGGGTCATTCTCACGTGGTCAGATTTCGACACATACAGAGTTATAGGACATAGGGTGGAAAATAAACAATGAAGGATGAGTAAAGTGTTTGTTGCCCTTCGTTGTTTACTTGTCAAAAATAATGTTAAATATTTACTTCAATATAAACCTTCTTTACACTACTCATTTCATTTCAATTTATATTATATGATACTACTATCATTTTGAAATTACAAAATATTTGATGCCATTTTTGAGAGTTCAAATCAATAAATTATCACACTAATTTCTCCACTATTATTTTGAACTTGACCGAGGGAAGCAATATGCTTTTGGTAGGACAAAGGGAAAACCTGAAAAAGTGACTTCTGAAATTTCCAGGAAGCAACCGGTAGGTGTACAACTTTGCACCTATAATGTACGCAAAGTCTAAATCAGAATTTACTTTTTTTTTCTGTCCTTTACTAAAAGTAAGCAAAGCTGCAAAATCAGAAGATTTGGGTCATAAGTACACATTGTAGACCTTTAGTCAACAAGGAAAATATTCTTATTTTCATCCTTCGATCTTCCCTGCTTAAACAATCATACTACATGGAAAATACACATGACAAACGAAATTAGTGCAGAGCAAAAATTTCAATAATATTGTTTCAATATTCTTTGTAAGTAAATACACGAATTAGTTTGAGTCGTGGTGGGCACTGTCCTAAGAAACATTTGAGCAATGTGAGATATTTCTCTAGGATTAAATAGGTTTACCTCTATTTTATTTAAAGGATACAGGAATCAACAAAATATTTATATTACAATAATCCAACAAGATTGAAAAGAGAATAGGACAAAGAAAATTTATAAGAAAATTGGAAATAAGAAAAGCTAAGAGAGAAAGAAAAGAAGGCTACAAAGAAGAACTTCTGCAGCCAAATGATGGCTATTTATAATTGTAATTGCATGTAATTTTGTTGTGCATGGCAAGAAAGTGGATGATCAAATTTGTCACTTTTTTCACTTCTTTTGCCACTTAACATAGCCTTCTAAAAGGGCTAAAACACTTGTCCAATGGGCATTATAATATTGCCACAGTCCCCCACTATTTTAAGGACTCAAAAATAAACTTGTTGGATTTGTATGGTCCAAATGTAACAGGTTTGGTGTCTTTTGGACAATGAACCAAACTTAGATCGATAAAATTTAACTCACAGAATTACTTGTGAAATATAATATTTCTATGAATCAATAATTCTTATTGTAAGACAAAGATTTTATCAATCACATTTCGACTCTCACAATTTTGTTGTTCAACGCAATTTTGCGCCACTTAGATCATGTGCGTGCCTGGTTGCTCAAGAGAGCTTTAGAGACTAGGCCAAAATTTCATAGGAGTGGCCACACTTAACTCTCATATAGGTGAATCCATCAAGTGTATACTGCTTTTTAAATACACCACCCATAAGGAATATAAATTACATTAAGAGTTATAATTCGTCCTCTTTAATTAGTAGCAGTCAAGCACTCTCTTTTAGTGCTTCAGTGCCAATATCAACTTGTCATTACCCATATGAACCTACTTCATGGGATCTCCAATCACATAGGTTGGGTTACCATCTCTATTGACAACATGTCGGCCTTAATCCCATCTCTTTTGAGGTTTGAAGAATTAATTTTCTTCCCACAGATTTAGTCAGAAAACCGGCCAAATTTATCTCTGACTTCACATTGTCAATGAAAATTATTCCATCTCTCAACAGCTGTTTTATGACATCATATCTCAATTTCATGTGTCTACTTTTACAATTATAAGATTTATTCTTTGCGATAGCTATTGTCGTTTGGCAATCACAGTGTATAGACACAGGAGGCAATACGTCCTTTATTAAAGAGATATTAGCTAAGAAGTTTCTTAGCCACTTAGCCTCAGAACCAGCTAACTCCAGAGCTACAAACTCTGATTCCATAGTTGATCTAGCAATGATCGTCTATTTTGCTGATTTCTACGATATTGCACCACCACCAAGGGTGAATACATAATCACTAGTAGATTTTGTCTAATCTGAATCAGAGTTCCGGTTGCATTATCATATGCCAGGCCATCATGCCTCACAGTGCAGGTACAGAGCAGGAAATGACGAAGGAAAAACTAATACTCCTAAGGCTAACTTAGTTGAACGAGGTGATATTATTGCAGCTGTCATTTCTCAAGTAAATCGCAACACATGCAAAATAATGGATGATAAACTCTAGGGCTACTCGGCATATTTGTGCAAATCGAAAAGAATTTTCCTCTTATACTCTTGTAGAGGATGATAGAGAAGAGGTCTACCTTGGAGACTCAAGTACTATCAAAGTCTTGGGTAAGGGTAAAGTTCTCCTGAAACTCACTTCGGGTAAAACTTTAGCCCTTGTTGATGTACTGCATGTTCCTACTATGAGAGCAAACTTGATCTATGTATCCTTGTTGGGAAGAGCCGGAGTGAAAGTATCATTTGAATCTGATAAGATCATAATGACCAAAAATAATGTGTTTGTGGGAAAGGACTATTGTAACTAAGGATTCTTTGTACTTAATATTTCTGATACTAACAATAAAAATGCATCTTCTTCTGCTTATATGGTTGAGTTAATTTCTTTGTGGCATGCTAGATTAGGACATGTTAATGTCTCATATATAAATAAAATACATTCACTGAGATTAATATCTGGTTTAGACTCAAATAATATTGACAAGTGTGAAATATGTGTTGAAGCTATTTTATCTGCTTGTCACTTACAAAATAGAATACCACATAGAAGAACTGAAAAAATTCCTTATGAATTGTAGAAGAGTTACAAACCTAACTTGAAATATATAAAAGTGTGGGAACGCCTTGCTAAAGTTCTTTTGCCTGAACCTAAAAAGAGAAAAATAGGCTCTAAAACTGATGATTGTATGCTTATTGGATATGCTGAAAATAGTGTTGCATATAGATTTTTTGTTTTAAAAGTGATGTGCTTGATCATAATATTATAATTGAGACAAAGAATGGTGAGTTCTTTGAATATATTTATCCACTGTCAGATAAAATTAGTCATACACCCGTTGAAATAAATAATAAAATTACCTCTAATGAGGAATTGAGAAGAAGCAAAAGGCCTAGGAAAGAATATTTTTCATATGGAAATAATTTTCAAACTTTTCTTGTCGATAATGAACCATCAAATTATTTTGAAGATATATCTTCTTCGGATGCTAAATATTGGAAAGAGGCAATAAAAGTTGAAATTGATTCTATTAAGAAAAATAATACATGTATTTTAACTGATTTACACTCCTGGTGCAAAACCTATTGGTTGTAAATGAATTTTTAAAAGGAAATTTAATTCTGGTGGATCTTTAGATAAATATAAAGCTCGATTAGTAGCAAAATGATTTTTTCAAAAACAAAATATAGATTATTTTGATACATTTGCACCAGTGACTAGAATTTCTTCTATTCGAGTTTTAATTGCCTTAGCTTCAATCCGTAAGCTTTTTATCCACCAAATGGATGTCAAAATTGCTTTTCTAAATGGTGATTTAGAAGAAGAAATTTATATGGTTCAACCTGAAGGTTGTGTCATTCCAGAACAACAAAATAAAGTTTGTAAATTAGTTAAATCTCTTTATGGCCTTAAACAAGCTCCTAAGCAGTGGTATGAGAAATCTGAACAAGTCTTACTGAGAGACGGTTTTTCTTTAGTTGAGGTGGATAAATGTGTTTATACTGTAGTAATTGAGAGCAAAAATTTCCATAACATTATTTCAATATTCTTTGTAAGTAACTATTTCAGCAATGTGAGATGTTTCACCAGGATTAAACAAGCTTATCTTTATTTTATTTAGAGGATACAGGAATCAACAAAATATTTATAAAGAGAATAGGACAAAGAAAATTTATAAGAAAATTGGAAATAAGAGAAGCTAAGAGAGAAAGAGAAGAAGGCTAGAAAGAACTTCTGATGATGATGAATTGTGCAGCCAAATGATGGCTATTTATAATTGTAATTGCATGTAATTTTGTTGTGCATGGCAAGAAAGTGGTTGATCAAATTTGCCACATTTTTCACTTCTTTTGCCACTTAACATAGCCTTCTAAAAGGGCTAAAATACTTGTCCAATGGGCATTAAAACATTGTCACAGTCCCCCACTATTTTAAAGACCCTAAAATAAACATGTTGAATTTGTATGGTCCAAATGTAATAGGTTTGGTGTCTTTTTTACTATGAACCAAACTTAGATCGATAAAATTTAAATCACAGAATTACTGGTGAAATATTATATTTCTATGAACCAATAATTTTTATTGTAATTCAGAGATTTTATCAATCACATTTCGACTCTCACAATTTTGTTGTTCAACGCAGTTTTGCGCCACTTAGGCCATGCGCGTGCTTGGTTGTTCACGAGAGCTCTAGAGGCTAGGCTAAAATCTCATAGGAGCGGCCTCACTCCACTCTCATATAGGTGAATCCATCAAGTGTATATTGCTTTTTAAATACACCACCCCTAAGGAATATGAATTACATTAAGAGTTATATCTCGTCCTCTTTAATTAGTAGCAGTCAAGCACTCTCTTTTAGTGCTTCAGTGCCAATATCAACTTGTTATTACCCACATGAACCTACTTCATGTGATTTCCAAACACATAGGTTGGGTTACCATCTCTATTGACAACATGTCGGCCTTAATCCCATCTCTTTTGAGGTTTGAAGAATTAATTTTCTTCCCACAGATCTAGTCAGAAGATCGGCCAAATTTATCTCTGACTTCACATAGTCAATGGAAATTGTTTCATCTCTTAGCAGTTGTTTTATGACATCATGTCTCAATTTCATGTGTCTACTTTTACGATTATAAGATTTATTCTTTGCAATAGCTATTGTCGTTTGACAATCACAATGCATAGACACAGGAGGAAATGCGTACTTTATTAAAGGGATATTAGCTAAGAAGTTTTTTAGCCACTTAGCCTCAGAACCAGCTAACTCCAGAGCTACAAACTCTGATTTCATAGTCGATCTAGTAATGATCGTCTGTCTTGCTGATTTCCATGATATTGCACCACTACCAAGGGTGAATACATAACCATTAGTGGATTTTATATCATCTGAATCAGAGATCCAGCTTGCATCACTGTACCTTTTTAAAATAGAAGGAAATCCACTATATAGGATACCATAATTCATGGTTCCTCTCAAATATTTCATTAGTCTAGCTAATGCAGACCAATGCTCATTGTTGGGATTATGAGTATAGCTACTCAGTCTACAACTAGTTAAGGGGGAACTTCTGCCAATTCCATGACATAGGCTATATCAGGCCTTGTAAAATTCATTATATGCATCAGACTCCCAATAATCTGAGCATATTTACGCTGAGCAACTGGCAATTCCATGACATAGGCTATATCAAGCCTTGTAAAATTCATTATATGCATCAGACTCCCAATAATCTGAGCATATTTAGGCTGAGCAACTGGGTCACCATTATTCTTTTTCAACTGAGAGTTAGCATCAAAAGGAGTGCTTACTGGTGTGACATTATAATATTCAAACTTCTTAAGAAGTCTCTCAACATAATGTTCTTGTGACAACATTATGCCATCTTCACTCCTTATAACTTTAACTTCCAATATCATATTTACTTCACCCAGATCTTTCATATCAAAATTAGCAGACATAAATAATTAGTATTTTACACAATATTTAAACTTGTACCAAATATAAGCATGTCATCAACATACAGACATATTATCACATAATCATTGTCTACCACTTTAGTATAAACACATTTATCCATCTCACCTAAAGAAAAACCGTCTCTCAGTAAGACTTGTTCAATTTTCTCATACTACTGCTTAGTAACTTGTTTAAGGTCATATAACTAATTTACAAACTTTATTTTCTTGTCCAGGAATGACACAGCCTTCAGGTTGAACCATATAAATTTCTTCTTCTAAATCATCATTTATAAAAGCAGTTAACAACACTGATGCTGAAAATACTACTGATACTACCAATATTGGCGCTACCTCCATTGCCACAATTAATAAGCAGCCCTAATTATTCACTCAAGAGCTGATTAAACCTGAGCTAATGTAATGTAAACATCATTAACATTGGCTAATAGATCCTAATTAAAAGATCTGAGCTCAAGGCCAAAGAGTTTTGGTATATGGAATTTAGAGAAACTATTGATTAGTCTAACTAGGAATTTATCTCAACCGTGACATTTTAGCATTGTTCAAATGCACTTGTCTCTAATTTTAGCTGTCCTTGCCTACAAAGATGGTGACGTGTCATTATTCTCAATTGCCTCAGGAGCTGAAGCATTTGCAAACACTTTGGGAGTTGGGACCAGTGGCGGAGGCAGGATCTCTGCGAAAAAGTTCAAAGGGAAAAGATATGTAGCTAGTGGGAATTGAACCTATGACTTTACAAAAGTTTTAAACTCACTTGACCACTAAGCTATACTCTTAGGTTGTGTCAAGAAAATTCAAAACTTAATATATAGAGATAAAATACTGATTTTACCTTATAAATACAGTATAATTTTTTGGTGAAGGGGGTTCGGGTAAACCCCTTCCGCCCCTGGTTGGGACACCATATGGGAAGTGCCAAGCTCTTTTTGTAACCAAGACATCTTTGTAAGGTCAATTTTTTCTGTTTAAATTGTTAGTCGACATAAGAGACAATTTACACTTTTTTACTAGTGCATAGTACACCGTAATAGAATGCTTAGTAGGAGATAGGAGCTTGATACTCCCTCCGTCAACAATAAGTGATTTTTTGCTCTTTTTATGTGGTTCAAAATAAATAATTTTTTCAAATTTGAAAAATAAATTAATTATTTTTTTCCTACATTATCTTTGGAGTAAATAGTGTTAGAGTATGTATTAGGAGTATTTATGTAAAGAGATAGTAAAAGTTAATATGGTCAATTTTATTCCTAATTAATATTAAACAGTAAATTTCATAATATATGTGAAACAAGATAAAAAATTACTTATTTTGAACCGGAAGGAGTAGGTCTTTTGCAAATAAAATCATTTCTTTAATGAAACAAAGAATTGCAGGTTGTTGTATACGTAAAATTGTATCTGCACGCTTTTTACAATGATGACGGGCAGCTGCATTTATATGAGTATGAGACGAATGTTATTGCCACCAAATGTTAGGCTGTAGCTTATTATGATCGACATAAACGTGTAGTCCCTTTCTATGTGGCACTTAGTTTAATAAAATTGTGGTTGGACGAGTTGGTTCGATTATTTAATACTGCCTTAATGACATGTAAAAAGTACAAATGACCTTCGGATCTCAAATTGCCACCATTAAGATCCTAGCTTCCTAACCAAATACCAATTACTACCTACTATCCTATTTACTTGTCACTTAAGTCTCTTGCAAAACCTTTAAGAAACATTAACAGTAAGAACTATTTGGCTAAATTACTCTTATTAATTTTTTGTTCTCCCAATCTTTGTACTTCTTTTTATAGAGCATTTATTAGACTACTCCCTCCTGTCCAAAATAAATGATCTTTTAATCTTTTTTTATGGTCCAAAATATCTGTTTTTTCAAATTTCAACAATGAATTAATTATTTTTTTTCTACATTACCCCAGGGAGTGTGTTAGGAGAAATAGTAAAGGTTACTATGGTAAATTTTATTGTTAATTAATGTTAAAAGAGAATTTCTGAACCTGTGTAAAAGCAGTAAAAAAATCACTTATTGTGGATCGTTATTGTGGACCGGAGGGAGTAGCAAAGTTAAAACGGAAAAGAAGTACGTTAATTCTTGATTATCTAAAACAAGGATTCTGAAACAATTATTTTAAGTAAAAGTGATAAGTAAATAGCACTGAAGGGAGTGCCCAATAAAGGTGGTGGTTTTTGCATCTCGAGCCACTGAGCATAATGTTTTATGGCTGTTTCGCCGAGAAGGGATGTAACTTCTGGCGTCCAAACAGAACACAGTAGGATTTCACAATATAACAACGTCAAACATCCAAGTAGCAAAATACTGCACAATACATCCAATACATACAACATCATGCTCTACAGTCCCAGCTACTTTTACTGCTTACAGTCTACTAGCTTATAATAAGTTCAAGCATAGCTCCTACATATTTTGCTACGGCCAAACATCAATAGTCCAAAAGCTAAATCCATTCAACTATTGCAGATACTGCTAACAACTCATATGGTGTAGTCTGCTGCCTACAATTACATTTCTTTTGGAAGCACCATTGCATAAAAATACCTCAGGCCTAGGGCTTAGGAGCGCACTTGCTCACATGGTCCTTGAACTGTTGCAGCTCAGTCAAAACTTCCTCCTCTGGTCGGTACAACAAATCACTCATGCGCCATATCTGTTTAAGACCCAATTTAACAATTAGAGGCAAATTAAATTATACTGAATATGGAAGAACAGGAATGATTATGAAACCTGTAGTGTGCCGCCTCCACCAGATGTCTCCAAGTCGTCAGACACACTAACAATAGTCCATGGATCCGATGCATTCCAGTGAAAGTCCACAATTTTATCCCTAGGCCAAGCCGGGAAAAAATCAGGAACGACAGTAATTGCAACAGTAACAGAAATATGATGGGGAGACACATTATTTACATGACAACTGCTAGCCAATTTTTAAGAGAACTTGAAAAAGTATCAGAAGCCGATTGCTTGCCCACTCATCCAAGGGGACAAAAGGACCCAAAATATTTCACCTCTCACGGATTTTAAGTTTCCAGGATATAGTAGTATGCAGTTAGTACCCGTCGCTTAATTTGTCCACCATCCATATGGTATCATCATTAAGACCAAAAAGTGGCATCAAACTGAGAAATATTTCACCTCTCACGGATTTTAAGTTTCCAGGATATAGTAGTATGCAGTTAGTACTCGTCGCTTAATTTGTCCACCATCCATATGGTATCATCATTAAGACCAAAAAGTGGCATCAAACTGAGAAATTCCGCCCCCCCCCCCCAAAAAAAAAAATACCAAGAAGAGGAATTAAGAATATAAACTAAAAATACATAAGACTATATATTCTGTGTTTTGTTTAGGTTCCAAGGATAAAAGCAACGGAAGCTTAAAGGATTAGAGCAGCAACCCCTAAAGGTTCTACCTGTGCCCAGCATGCTGAAAAAATAAGCCTGGAGGAGGATCATCTTGCGATTTCGCTTCAGTGTCTGTTGTTTCACCAACCTGGCAAGAAAATTAACTAAAACTATCAAGAGATCGACTAGGTTATCTAATTAAAAAGATGTATACAAATGAAGAACGTATGAATCTAGAACATCTCCATTCTTTGTTGGGCTACTTCATTCAATTTTAAATGGAATACTACTTGCCTATGTTCACATCCAATCGAAAGTTTAACAAATTATATTCACATATCCAATTTCGCACTACTAATATATAAATAAGTAATCCATAGTACAACACCGGAGCCAACCGGTCAAGAAGGAATTTTTCAAACTAGAACTTAACAGATTATAGAGAATCAGTCTTTACATGATAAAGCATCAAAAGACCAACAGGATATAAAATTTGATAAGTGATGATTCCTATGTTAATATATCTATAGTGTATCATGAGCAGTTTCCATTTTGCTTCTTATTCTGCGGCAGAGAAGATATTAGTTGAAATTACAGAAGCCATCTATCATTTTAAAATGTCTCCGCTCTTCATCGTTTGTGCATTTTTCAGAATCTTTTACAGTTACCGTGTAATCTTTTGCAGTCAAACTCTTTAATACCCGAAAACTAGCATTGTTACAGAAGATGACGATCATACAGAAGCATTCACGAATAAAGAACCTTCTCTAAGAAGCTGGATTCTCAGAAGTGTTCAAATACTTGGAACTGGAGGAGTAACACACAGGAGAGAAGGGTAAAGGGAGGAAGACTCAGAGTCTGAGGAAGTGGCAAAGACAGGAGAATCTTTACCTTCTCGTAGTCCCAAATATTTAAGAGGCCATCCTCTGCGGAGCTCCCAAACACAGAAGCCCTATCAGGACACCACTGCAAAGGAAAGGTTATCGGTTAAATAACAGCAATAAAACGCAAAGATATCCAGTAATCACAAATTCACTGATGAACAAAACACAGCAAATGAAACACCTGAACACAGAGAACTGCGGCTGTGTGATGTTCAAACTTATGGACCGATAATCCAACCCCATCCAAAGTTAAATTTCGCCGGTCAAACAAGCGTACCGAATTATCAGCGGATCTGAGTTACACATGCTAAGTATGAAATCTGCCACTAGATAAACATTAAAGAAAAGCACCCAAGCAACAGTACTCACCATAATAGGCAGTATCTAGATGACTGCTGATGAGTGATTATATAAATTTATGATATAACATGGAAGCACACGATTTTGATTTGCAAGAAAAAGAAAAGCAAACTTGCAGCAGTACACACACCATACTACGCTCTTACATGATTACTCTCTTTTTCTTTCTTCATTTCTTTTTGTTGGGTGGGGAGATTGTTTAAGCGCCTCCTCATAGGATAAGAATACTATATAACATCATACCCGGTTATGATAAGATTGTCATTGTGAGGATTCCAGTCAACACAATGAAGATCAGCATCATGCGCTTTCTCAACCTGTAAAAGCAGCAAATACCAGTATACTCAATAGTTTTAGATATTACTCGTGGAGGCCTATATCAACTGAAATTTGACAATCAAAAATATCTAAAAACATTTTAATAAAAACGGCTATATGATAGATTAGAACTATATTTGGGACAAGACACCATTATATGGCTGGCGTGAATCAAAATCAGTTATCAATACCACATGAAAAGAGCAATAATGCATGAATATCTAGGGAAAAGGCTTAACAGGGTCATGCTCAAATGGTATCTATTTTGGTATATGTTGTTTTTGATGAAGATATTCGGCCTATGTTTTAACATATGTTCAAGAAACCATTGACGAGTACACATTAATTGCATTCAACATATATCTCCACAAGCCTGAGATGAGATGCACATTTGGCTATTTTGACATATGATATACTACCTATCTCTACATTATTAGCAATCTCATACAAAGATGAAATTTTCCACTAAACAATTAAGAAAGTAATTATCATACCTTCACAACAGGATTATTACCAACTCGAGCATCCCACAATATGAGGCATGAATCATCACCAACACTACAAAATTCCTGTGAACTTCATGAAGGTCAAAAGAAAAATTTCAGTTTCAGAAGACTTATCAGATACTTTTAAACATGTTAATCCTGCACTTCAAATACTTATTCACCCTTTCTGCTTAGGATGTCACAGAAGATGTGTCAAGAACCAAATGTTGAAGTACACTAGTCGCAGAACCTTAGCTTATCTTTGGTCTTTCTCAGTAACTCCACAATGTTCTTCGTAAGCGTCCGACACAAGAACTTAAATATCAACGGCAGAACTGATCAATGCTACCTTAATTTGTTTCAGTTCCTTAAAACTACCTAAAATCCAAAGGGGACAAAAGATGATGTAGCAAGAACATGACGACGAAGCAAATGGGAAGCAACAGGCGAAACTTAGGGCATCGGGACAATTTCTTATATTTCTCTTCCCGGAGGATAAGGGAAAACTCCGTAGAAGTGGATGATTCACAAAGAAGAAAAAACTTAAGAAAAATTTACCAGCAGAAACTTCAATAACCTGAAAGCCTAATTTATAAACCTCACTCCATCCTCAGAAGAAAAAAGCTACCTAGACAACCTACCATGGGATCCAGCAAGGAAATTAACCATTCAAGTTGACATTACCTTGAAGGGCAAAACTGAACATCTTCAACTGTATCCTCATGGCCCTGGAAGATACCACGTGGACCAATAGATGGATTATCAGCAGACTTAATTATAGATCCAGCTGATCCAGCAGGCTTGGTTGCATCTGCTGCCAATGTTGAAATGTGGTCTTGAATGCTCCACAATACCACAGTTTTGTCCTTTCCTGAAAGAAAATTACCTCTAATGAGAAGATACTAGAAGTGGCTAAATAACTTCTCTACCACTATATTAAATAAATAGGCTACAGCATTGTAAGGATGCAACATCAGACCAAAAGAATCAAAGTTCTTAATATAATTCTCAATACTTGGACTACTAGCACAAGTTCAATTTATGAACCTTACATATCCAAAGCTGAATCTGATCAGATGAAGTTTAATTTGGAATACAAGATGGCAATGCAGATGCCTGATTCTCAATATAACTAGATGAAAAATATTGATTTAGAACATCTAAAAGAAGAGAAATTCAAACCTCCAGAGAGGACAAAGGGTTCCATTGGGCACAGTGCCAGAGCAAATTCTGCATTGTCTTGATGTCCACTCAATACCTGCAAGGACAATTAATGTTACTCAAAAAGGTTGATCTATAGATTAAGATCTGCCAAATCAAATTGCTGGTGGCAGTTGACAGGCGATGGGATCAAAGATTACTGCACATTCCACAAACAAAAAAGTTATGAAATCCACCAAAGAGGTAAGATGAGTGAACATAATGAAAATCATCCAAATTATAGATCAATCAATTATAAGCTTCGAGAAAGAGTACTGACCAGATCCGGACGCGAAGCAGCAGCACCATAGACAGCATGCTTATTGGGCTGAGCTTCAATGTCCCAAATGAGAACCTAGATGCACGAATAACAAACTTGTACCAATTAAAAAGTATTGGCATGCCTAAACTAGAAAGACACCACAGTGATTTTACAAAAGACTGTCACAGAACACCTTAAGAGGCCACTTACTTCAGGACCATCAGTATGGGTTGCCACTATGTTTTTGTTTTGTGGGAGTTCTCTGATTCTGTTAACCTGAAGAGGCATACCCAATAAAGATTCAATCAGAATTCCTCTCCGGAGAACCAAACTGCATATTTTTTTATGCAAAAGACTAATCTTAAGTAAGTTTCACAAAGTATTTTTCTTCATAGAATGTCACAAGCAACAAGGTAAATACGTAAAACATCTTTTTTTTAGCTTCTTTATTCAAACTTTGTTTAATTCAAGCACTCCTCTGCATAAAGCACAAAACGACATATGCATATAAATCTCAACTTTACTATGACACATAGAAAGTTATAGGATTGAAAATTCAGTGTGAACTAAAACCTTACACCCTAAAGAACTAATCTAATACTCCCAATGCAGTACAATCAAGAAATGGAAATTCAGTAGGAAATTGGCAATGCAAAAAATATGTAGACAAGGAATGAATAACTATTTTCCTTTTGTTCTCAATAGCATCAGCTACATGCATTATATCACAGGAGAAGCATAAGAAAGAATAAGCACATACTCAAAACTATTCGATATTCTCAAACATCAAGTATTCTTTCTTTCTTTTTCCATTTTTAATTCTGTGGTATAGACTTGTATTCGCTGCATTTGTGTTCCTGGTCAAAATGAAGAGTAACATGGTTGATCTAGAAGGAAACTGAAAGTAAAACTACAGCTTCTAAAAGATACTTCTAGAATATTTAAACATACTTTTCAAGGAAAAAACAAAAAAAAAGCATGGAAGTGGCATATCCATTTGGCTCCACGAAGAGATATCATTAAAATATTAAGCAAATAGAAGTTCTTGTCCTGTTTTCTCTAGAGAAAATGTAGGAAACTGTATTATTCTGATTACAGCATGTAGAGAAAAAGACGATAAGCACGGACACGAAAGGAACCTCATACAACATTTTTGCATAAGAGCAAAATCAAATTCAGCAGGCAACAGCAAAGGAACCTAATACAACATTGTATCAAGAGCCACTGAGCCAGTAGTTAACTTAGTTTGTCTATGAACATGCAGGCTCAGTATTTTTTCAAGTGTTCACGCTGTTCTTACCTCTCCTGGGTGTATTATGGTTTTGTACTTCTTCACAAATGGCGAGCGTGCTTCTTCATTGAACTAGAACCAAGCCATTAAAAAACAAGTCATTATGATTGATTTAGAGTATAGCCAAGACAAATTAAATAGTAAAACATCGTTACATTTGCAATGTGATTTTCTGCTGCAACCCTGGGCTTCACCACATCACAATTGGCTATGATCAAAGTGTTAGGCACTGACTTATCCGTCTGGAAAGTAAAGAGAGTTGAAAAATGAAAGGAAAAAACAGAGATCAGACAAATAACAGAATCCAAAAACTCAACCCAAATGCTGCACATGAAATGAAACAATAAATTATCATTGGTCAACACTTTCCAGTCAAAAGCTTGCCTGTTCGGAGAGATAGAGTCGCTGCCGGTTTTTCAAAGCACCCTGCTCAACTATTGGACCCCACCTGTTGTCAAAACAGTATAACCGTGAATATGACTGACCATTTTAAAGAGCACACAAATTGATAAGACCAAGATCGTGAGACAGCTCGATACCAATTTTCAGATACGAATAAAGAAAAACATGATCATTATCCACTTCATATAAATGCAAAGCTAAAAGTTTTGTGCACAACCATCACTTAGGAATAATTGCCACGTTCCCTCCCTTCCTCCCTCACACACACAGCAAGGAAAATCATGTACCATGTATGTTTAACCCCACTTACTCAATTTAAGATCATAACTTTAAGCATCGTGACCAGAAAAAAATAAACCATGAAACCAACTAGCTCACACGTAGAAAGGATATCACATACATAGAGTTTGACAACCATGTGCAAGATGTATACAGTCTATTACATACATCGTATCTAACAATCATGTGCAAGTATGGACATACTAATAAATACGTAAGCATGTGTACTTATCATTCAGATCCGAAAGAAAGTAATCACCAAGATTCAGATCTTTTTCCTTTTTTATCTTTTTTCTTTTCCTTTTTTTTTTGTTTGGAATTCAGGTCTTGGTTTACACAATCTCCCAAAGAGATTAAAAATATAAGGAGGAAAGGGAACAATCAAAAGGCGTGTAATAGATAATATACCAAAAGCAATTTCTATGTTCCCCTTTAAAAGATTAGTTTTCCATTTTAAAACTATAAAACTTACTTATAATGCTTCCTTACAAGAACTACCTATGTTTTTAACATTCAACATATAGTCAGATTTAACTATCGTCAAAATCCGTGAATGCTAATCGTTTACCTGCAACCATACATGCATAATTTACATATAAATAACATACACAAATATCCCGTTTCATGAGATCAACTATATGCCTAGTAAAGGAAATACATAACCAACTTCCATCCTCATCTGTACAACTTGGTTCAGCATAATAAAACTATAGTATATTGCAAACAAAAGAAAGAAATTCATAATACCGGCAGCAAAGAGAAGGCCATAAACCGCTATGATTAGCGAACCAATCATACAGGATCGCGATATTAGACTTCCACGTCAGATACTTCTCACCAAACTTGCAACTCTTCTCCCCACCTTCACTACTAGATCCACTAAGAGCCCCTTCTCTTTTCTCTACCTTTCCTCTTACAGAACTCTGAGTAACTACCATGTTGGTTTGTAGATGGATCAAATCTATACAATAAACAGAAGCAAGAGCCAGCAAAAGTTGTAATGGCTCAAAGTGGATATATATCCTCAAACAACTTTATTAAGTTGAAATGACCAAAAAATGAGAAGATAGCTGCCGTGATTATTTCATGTTCTTGGCTCCTTGTGGAATGCAATGACTTTCTCATATGATGTGAGAAAAATATTATGGAAAGTACTGTCTGGATACACAACTGAGATGAAGAAATTATAAAGCCTTCATACAAAATACTTTGCAAGACACAAAAGTATTCTTTGGTTTAATAAGTCTACGCAACCTACAATCATCTTGAATTGACCTTCCATGAATAATTTGAACAACTTTTGTCCTTTTTGCAGTATTCATTAACTTTTCTTATGAAAGTTTTCAAAATTGGAACATAACACACTTTTTAAGAAATTAAAGGAAAATGAAAACTACATTTCACTATGTGAATTCCAATTGGTTATGCTCTGAGGAGTACAATTGAAGAAAAAAATATTATTCCTCCGTTTCATTTTATGTGGCAATAATTGACTACGCACAGAGTTTAAGAAAGGAAGGAAGACTTATGGAACTTGCAGTCTTACACATGACATGACATTTTTGTGGCTAGAAAAGCTTGCCATTAATAGTAAAATGAGAAGTTTAAAGTCAAATCGTAATAAAAGGTGCCATTCTTTTTTAAGAGACAAAAAAGAAAGAAGTCACATAAAATGCAACACAGGGACTAGTATTTGTATAAAGGTATGGAGGCATGCATTTATGCAATTTTGAGAAATGCTTGGATATTTTCATGATACTTCCTAAGCGAAAAATAAAAGATAAAAAGAGTGAAGCCTCGCATAGTAAAGGAAAGGAAAGAAAAAGCGGAAAAAAGAAAGATTGAAGCCTCAAAATATCTTTTATTAGACACTACGGAAACAAAAAAGGCAAAATACCCATGACATGAGTTATCGTGTTAGATACACCAAAACTGTAGAACTAGTGGAAAATGAAATGAACTCGAATTTGAAAATTCAATAGCCATAGCTGATGAGGCCAGCCTTATCAAGTAAAACCATAAAAAAAATTATAAGGAAAACTATCAATACATCCAAACGATGGACAAAATTGTAATATAATAGAGGTAAAAGATTAACTTATTTAGAAAGATTTGACAAAAACGTTAGCAGTCCTCGAGTCTTAAACCAAACCAACCAAAAATAGAAATAACGATTAAAAAAATCCAATATTAGTAACTATAGATAACACTCATTCACTCAGCACATCAAAGAAAAGTAATTAAGAACGGAATATGAAAATAAAGATGATATCATTACACATCAAGGGGAATAGATCTTTATGTCTCGAGGATGTAAAACTCATAACCTTCAAAATAGTTATTGAAGATACACAATGTAGCGAAAAAACACGGCTTCGGCTTATATGGCGAAATGCCATTAGCAAATAAAGAATGAAAAGCGAGAGTGTCCATCTATAGATATATAACATGAAAGAGTGATTAGGTGAGAAAGATTATCACTCAAATCAAGCACAAGAAAGAACCTGAAATTACTTGCAAACGCACAAATGATGGGAGAGGCGGATGCAGGAGGCGAAAGAAGAAGAGATGGAAATAAGGGTTTCACCGTGTATAATTAGTGGACGAATTTACCCCTAAATGAGGAGTCATAATATTAATGAACTGCGGATACTTCCAAAAAGCGAGCAGTTCAACGAATTATTAATTGGATTAACTCCATAGTTAAAATACGTCAAATATCACCCTTCATTAAACCCCAACTAAAAGGCAGATTGCATTTCCACATTGTTGTAAGCACTACTTTAGCAATTTCGGAAGCAACATTTACCGTCTATGTTACTACCCTATTTTACAGTGGTTGAAGCAATTGTTGCCTCAAATTTCATCTCAGCTTAAGAAAAAAGAAATCAATAACCTTTATCAGTAATTTCATTAATATAAGCCCTTCCTCTTGGAAAATTGTAGTTTCCTAGATAGATATAGAGCTACATTAAAGCCAAGTCAATGAAATCAGCAGGTCAAAACTATAAAGGAAATCGGCAACAGCACAACAATCTAGTGAAATAGCTAACATATCTCATAGACCAAATCATTAGCCATGCAAGCAAAAACTAGCAAAACAATATGCAGCAAAACATAGATCTTGTCCGACAAAGTGGTACAAATAATTGAAGCATGGGTCAGCAACAACAAAATCCAGCTTCTGGCCTAAGCCCAGAACATCCCTACATTATATTCATACAGTCAACCTCAAGTGTGAACACTTCAATAACGTGTGACACCACATATCGAGGTATATAGTAGGCCTATTTACTTTTAATAAGGGGTAATTTATTAAACAAAGTAAGAAACTCCCAGCAAAAAAGATGTTAGCAGTTGATAATTATGGACGATTACAAAAACTCAGTTACTACAGTGATTGTATTGGATTAAGGAAATCGAACACAGGATCTTGTCATATATACTAACTAGTCAGACAAGTTCCGCAAACATCCAAATTACTACTGACGTAAATTTTTCTTAACCGACATAAGGAAAACTACCCACAATCCATTATGGATAACAGTTCAAAATTGGCGCAGGCAGTGTTCACAGCTATCTTTTCATAGCTTTAGAGAAGTGCACTTCAAACAACGATGCACAAAATGATCCCAATGAGAAACGGCCAATTATTTTAATTGCGTTTTTTGTATATTACATGTTGAAAACATGAAATTAGAGATACCCCAGGGCTTTGGCCTAGAGGTAACTGGTAAGAGCGCAACACGTGATGTGTGGGTTAGATGTACATCACGAGTTTGAACCTTGTTGCCGACAAAAGCCTGGAATTTCACTGGGGAAGAGTATAGGGACAGGCACATCATTGGCCCTCACGAGCTTCTCGATTATCAAAAAAAAAAAACTTGAAACTTGATTATTACAGACCGAATTCATATATGTTAGCTACTAACTTTTAAATTTCCGTAAGTTGTGTGCTTCACTTCAAATAAATGTGGACTTCATTTCTCGCTTAGTTCCATGATTTTTTTTCAATTTTTCCTTTTAAAAACATTGGGCCACGCTTATGACCAGATTACAAATTAATTATACCTTCTCATTCAAATTCAGCACAGTCATTACAACACAAACAACAGGGCAATGTGTGAGCTGCTTCATAAATAACCGCCATACGAGTTGAATAAAACAGCTAAGATTTTCACTCTGATGCGTTAAATCATAGACCGGGAGTATCAAATATCACTGCAAGCCTTAGCAAAAACAGAGTACCGTACACATAGTAGACACATACCTAGGGTTCCAAAAGTACCAAACCGAAACACATATTCTCGAAATTAACAACATACAAAATGTGCGTCTTAAAAAGGAAATATGTATACCTGCAAGAGAGGGAAGGCCAAACGAGGTTGTGATTAGCGAACCAGTCATAGAGAACAGGGACGAGTGACTTCCACTGAACATATTTCTCGTCAATAGCATTAGCAGCAGCTTTCTTATCAGCAATACTACCTCTCATCCTGTGTTGAGGCTCCTTTTCTCTTTCCTCTTTGGTTTTGGTTGAAGAACCCTTTGGTCTCCCACGCTTCTTTGGCTGAGAAGAAGGAGTTGTTTCCATGGCAGAAATTTTTTGGGGGGAAAGTTAAAACCCTTAGAAGAAAACCCTTGAACAGAACTTGGACCTACAAATTATAAACAACAGTAATGAATAGTGACTGTTGAAGTTAGAAAGGGTTTTTATAGGGGGAAAAAATGAAAATGACAACAACAGAAATAAACCTGATAGACTGCCTTTTTCTTCTCGGTCTCTTCTCTTGGATCGATTTACAGCTTGGTTGGATTGTTGTTACTCATGTTTGGAGTGTTGTTACTCATGTATTATACGGTATTGTTACCTTAAATACAATATTTGCTTTGATTGTCACTTAAATTTTATTTTATCGTATCGTTAAATTTATCTGTTACATGACCATGAAATGAGTCACTTTATGTAACACCGATTTGGTACAGTTTCGCATCGTTATCTTGTCTTTTTCTCTCAATCTCACCCTTCATTATTGTTAAATAATTTTATTTTATCATTTAACCTATCTTTTTATATACCGTATCCTAAAGATCAAAACCTCAGATTTGAAGCTTTGATGAATGCTTCCAATGGAGTCTTTAGATCTCTTTCAAGTTCTAAGTTATATCCAAAGTAGCTAATCATGATTTTATAGCCCATGTAGTTAAGTTCATATTTTTTTAAGATCAAAGATTAGCTCCAAATCAACCCCGGACAACAAATTAATCCTAATTATCCTTTAAAAATTCAAGCTTTCAGCCCAACGAACCCAGGTAATGATGCTCTACAAAAGTTCTACTCCAGATCTTAGTGAATTTTCAGCTCCACAAACACATAACCAACTGAATTTAATCTTCAATAAACAATAACATATATTTTTCTCCTCAAATTTGAATAATTTTTTTTTCCAACCACAACTTTGATCTCCAAGGTAACCTACCACTAGGTGCTTGTAATGTTTAACTCGCTTTCCACCCATCAACAGCCAAATTATTCAAACACAATCAATAGAACCTCATTTGTTCTTAATCTTCAGAGAGATATCAGGCGTTTAACTAAAAAATGATCCAAAATAGAAAAATCATGTCTGCTTCATATTTGCTCTTCATGGTTTGCTTTTAAAATCTGATATCTCACTAATTCTTGTTCTTCATTGAGAAATCTGGTGTTTAAATAAATATTTATCCCTGATCTCTTCTCTTGAAACTTGGATTTGGAAGTTGGGTTTGAAATCCCATCACTGATTTGGGGTTTAGAACTAGGCCACCATTGACGAGCTTAAAACATTGAGTTTGGGATTGCATTTTCAGAGGTCTGAGGTATGTTTGTTCTGAATTTGATAAGCAAATCGTCGAAAACCCCTTGAAATCTAGAATTATAAGTGAATCCGTAAAATGTGATTGACGAGTCGAGGCTCTCAGATTTGAAAATTCATCGAAGTTGTGACTCAAATCAACTAGGTGTTCAAATTTCTTGTGGGAAATACCTTGTGAAGCTTGTACTGATATTTGATTCCGTTTTGGAGAGGATCCGAACACCATAAGTTGTTCGGTCTCTTGGAAATTCGAATTTGAGGTTTCAAAAAGAGGAAGAACGATTGAAATTGAATTTTGAAGAATTATGCTGACTTAGTCGCTGACATGGACAAAATATTAGAGGGGTTGGCTGCCACAGTGGATGGACGTTAGGGTTAGAGGAAATTATGCAAACTTTGTTAAAGGTAGAGATAGATTTGGACGAAAAGCATAATAGTGGCAGCAGTAAACAATATTTTTTGTTTTGATAAGCAGGGATCTATTATAAATTATCAAAACATAGAGTTTACATAGTTAGCATTGTCTGAAGGGATATTACGTACTTGGCTATTACATAAATTACTAATGTCACGCGGGACATTTTTATTTCCAAATGGTGCAAGATTAGAGCATGCATCTTTGCTAATGTTTTTAACTATGAAGACAGAACCCTCGTAGTCGTAGGATAAGACAACGGTTACAAAAGATGGTGGATAGTACATAATTGTAAGATCCCTGCCAATGCTTCCCTGAATAGCATTTTTAGCCAGCTTGTGTGTTGGCTTGTTGGACTCTCTGAAGTTGTGCTGGATTGTTTGAACTTTCACTTGGTTCATCAATGACCTGCATTCATGAATAATGTTGTTAAGGGATGTGTTACAATTTTCTAAGCAGCTAATGACATCCGTAGAGTCTGATTTCACTTATAGGTTAGTAAAACCTTGCTCCATTGCAAGATGTAGGCCTGTACATCAGTTCAGCATGCAGTGGAGATTGTCATGGTAGAGATCCTTGAAAACCAACTACCCACTTACCCTTATTATCCATGAACAGGCCCCCGAAGCCATATAGAGATGTTTCTTGCTTAAAGGATCCATCGATGTTAAGCTTAATATGGTTACAAGTTGGCTTAAGCCATTTTACCGAGATGGGGATTCTTTGTTGTGACGTAGCTTCCTTGTTAGTGAGGAGTTTATATTCCACTGATTGCTTGTAGCCATACTGCGTGAATGTTCTGTTTGTGGTGGTATTGTATAGGTTGTTGTTTCTACTCACCCAAATAATCCATATAGCAAAAGGAAACAATTCTTTTCAGTTGATGATTCCCCTTTTTAGTAAACGGTTGTAATCGTTGATGTTAATCTTACCCGTTATATTCCAACTTTCCATATCTATCTTTAAGTGTAGCCAAAAGATGGGATCTCACAAAATTTCTCAATGGATATTCCATTGAGATATCTCCTCATCTAAAATCAGAGATATCTACTAAATCAGAGATATCTACTAGATATCTCCTCATCTTACCAGTTATTTTTTTAGTAGATATCTCCTCATCTAAAATCTTACCAGGTTTTTGGTGTTTGGAATCCATTTGACATCCCAAATGTTGAGGTTTGATTTTAGATGAGGTGATCAAGTGATCCTTTTATTGCATAATTCCCATCCTTTTGTGATGGCTTTCCATACAAAAGAAAGGTTTAATTTTGAGCAGTTTCCCCCATATTTTGTGATAATAAGTCTTGCACAGGGAGAGGTAGCTTGGGTAAGAAGTCTCCACACTAGACTAGCAAGATTAGTCATATTTTTGTTATAAGCACTATGGATACCAAGACCCCCTGAGCTTTTTGGTTGGCAAACTTTAGTCCATTTTACTAGGTGCATTTTCCTTTTATTCTCATTGGTACCCCAGATGAAGTCTCTCAGGATTTTGTCAATGATATTTATGTTTTTTTGATAAAATAGTGTATTGCATGTAATAGTTGGGGACAGAGTTGAGACAAGATTGGGCAAGTGTGATTTGACCAGCTATATTAATAAATCTCATCTTGCAGGAGGCAAGTCTAGACCTCATTTTATCAACTATAAATTGATAACCTTTTGGCTTTGAATTTTTAGCAAGGATTGAAAAACCTAAGTAAGTACCAAAGTGATCACTTTTGTTGACACCTAGTGTATTAAGAATAGTCTTAATGATGCAAGGGATACAATTTTAGGAAAAGAGAATTTTGGACTTGGAGTGATTTATGCTTTGACCGGATAGGGAGCAAAATAGATCAAGGTTTTTTTTTATGGTAAGACATGATTTCTCATTCGCCTTAGCCATTAGAGTTAGGTCATTTGCTAAAAACAAATAGGAAAAACTAGGGCTTTTCCTTCCTATGGTGATTGTGTCCTATTTGCAAATATCTATATGGTATTCAATACATCTAGATAGTAATTCTAGACAAAGGATAAAGATGTATGGAGAAAGAGGGTCACCCTGTCCGATTTCTCTGCCAGGTTCAAAACAAGTAGTGGTAGAGCCATTTACTAGAATTGCTATAGAGCTTGATGAGATACAATTCATAAGGAAATTGGTGAATTTTGGAGGAAAATTGAAGAACCTAAGGGCACGATATACAAAGGACCATTCAGTACGGTCGAAAGCTTTTTCCAAATCTATTTTTAGTATCATGTGGCCCTGCCTGCCTTTGATCTTTCTTAGGTTAGTAACTAATTCCTGGATTATTATAGCATTATCCGATGCTCTTCTATTTTTTATAAAGCTGGCTTAGAATGGGCTAATGATTTTATCTAGGAAAGGTTTAAGCCGATTTGCTAGGATTTTAGTAATAGTTTTGTATATAGTATTACACAGGCCAATATGACAATTTTTTTTAATGTTATTAGCATTTGGCACTTTAGGGATCAAACAAATGTATGTTTTATTCATTTCCTTTGGGATTACCTGAGTATTGAAAATATCGTGCCAAAGATTAGTAACTGAACGACCAATGATATTCCAACACTTCTGATAGAAAAAGGGGTGGAGTTCATCCGGCCCGAGGGCTTTGAAAGGCTTGAAGGAAAAAATGGATTTCCTGACTTCAATGTCTAATAGAGGAGCATCGAGGGATCTAAGGTCAATAGAAGTGCTACTAAAGTTAGTGACATTTATGTCTTTCTAGTTGGTATATGCATGAGATGTAGTAAAGATATTTGATAGATATACAGAAACATGAGAAGTGATTAAAAGATGGTTGTTAATCCAATTTCCCGCCTCATCCTTAAAAAAAGTAATCTTGTTTTTCCTTCGTCTATTAGAGGTCGATATGTGGAAAAATTTGGTATTCGCATCTCCATCATTTAACCACATGATTCTAGACCTAAGTTTCCAATAATCCTTCTCTATCTTTAGAAGGTCATTATATTCTTTTTTAAGGGAAATCTCTAGATTTTGAAGGAAGGTACTGCTGTGTAATTCTTAGAGTTTTGGATGCCTTGGAGTCTTGCTAGAATCTTCCTTTTCTTCCCTATTATGTCTCCAAAGGTCCTATTTTCCAAAATTTGACGCTATTGATGAAAGATTTGCTTGCCCTCAGATAGTCATTATCCAACCAGTTAGTTTAACAAGGTTGTAAAAGTCGGAGTGTTTGCACCAATAGGTCTCTAGCCAGAAAGGTTGAGTACGTTGTTTTCTACTTTTAGGGATTAATTCAATAAGCAACGGATTATGGTCAGAGTCAGTCTTGGGCAAGTGGATTACAGGATAGTTAGGGAAAAGGTCACACCATTGTTCGTTTCCTAAGAATTTGTCCAATCTTTCCATAATTAAACCTCTATTTTTATGTCTATGATTTGACCAAGTGAATTTACATCATTTATAACCTAAATCCATGAGGTTACAATCAGAGGTTTTTGAAAGGAGAAAATCTGTTATATTGTTATTAATAGGTCTACCACCATGCTTTTCATTATCCCCTAATATATCATTAAAATCCCCTCCAATCAACCTTGGACCATTATAGCTATTAGATATGCATTCTAGGTTATCCCACAAGATATTCCTAACCTGATAATTTGTGCTAGCATAAATAAAAGTAAAAAGCCAAGTTTTTCGAATGGGTAATACCTCAATAGTAGCATGGATTTCCTGGTTCCTACGAGTGAAATTTGGACCGTCACCATCTCATGATTCCACATGACGACCATTCTACCTGACTGCCCCTCAGCGGGAAGTTCGATTAGTTCAGTAAAACCAAAGTCTTCAAGCCAATTTTCATGATTAATCAACCTAGTCTCCAGTAGGGTAACCATGCATGGGCGATGGGTATCAATAATTTCCCTAAAGTTTCTTCGAAAATTATCATTATTACCTCCCCGTATGTTCCAAATGATAATTAGTTGGATGATTCATTGGACGAGTTTGGTTTACGTTCACTGCCTCCCCATTCTCCCTCACTCTCCCCGGAAAGATAGGGTTCCTTCTTAGGGATGGCACCAGTATCATGGCCTTGTTGCCCACAGTTGGGTCCTGTGGTGGCCTTATGTCCATTGAGCACTTCAAGAGTGATAGGGGACAGTTGAGTACGTGCCTCTTCTCCTGCATCTCCCTGAATAGAAACACCTTTACCCCGTCTAGATTTGAGAACTCTAGGACTTGATTTAAGGCTAGGTTTAGGGGTTCCTCTATTTCTTCCTCCATGACTGTTTCTGCCTCGCCTTGTTCTTGCATTGCATGTGGGCGATGTGGTGTTGCATGTGGATTTTTTTGGTTGACAGGTGTCGCGCCCCCTTTTTCCCCTCTTAAAGCGGAGATATCGGGTTTATGACATTTTGGACAACTCATTTTGAAGGAAGAGGGTTAAAAGGAAGAGTCTCCACCTAACGATTTTTATGGTGCATTAGAGCACCTAGATTAGTTAACTCATAAGACTAGTTTGCATTACCAGAGATTGGGTAAGGGCTTGAAGTTATCCCAAGGGGAAGGTATTAGGCACCCCTCAGGATCCACAACTGTGGTTCCCGACCAAATGGTTTTCGTGAATTCGGACAATAAGCAAATGACAAGTAAGGCTCATATAAGAGGGGATTTCAAACAAGTATTGAAGTTTATTAAAAGTTGAAAGAAATCGAAAGTAAATATTTGAGAAGAGACGTCCTAGGTTTAAAGTAATATGGATAACATCAATGCATACCCGATAGGCAGAGCTACACGTGGTATTAATGCATCGATCATCACATCCATATTCTACCCTTTCCCACCCCGCGAAGGTATTTAAAATGCGTGTTGTTCACGAAACTTATTGCGTGCTATTACCCGTCCCATCCTATCAGTCATGGAGGAAGTTAGGGACTACTATTCCTAGAGGGTGAGTACTAGGCTGAACCCCTAGGTTAAAAGGACAAAATTCAAAACGACAAATAAAACAATTAGGACTGCAAATACAGGGAAGAACATATAGGCAGATATGAGGCTCAAGTATTCCTCCACAAGTTGTACACATAATTAGCATGACTCAACTACAAATGAGGTCTTAAATTTCAGAACCTAAGGCATGATGTCTAGACGTGAATACAGTAATGAGGCAGTGTTATTACAGAGTTTCAGAGAAAGAATTTTTACCATTTTCAAACTATTGATTTCTTATCTGTAATTAGCCAGACAGTACACAAAAGAGAAATAGTTTTCCAGCTTTAACAAGTGTTAATACCTAAGGTTTGCATAGGCGTATTAAAATACTCCAATTATATTGCCTGGTTTCGGAAAATAACAGTTAGACAGGGTGAGTCTGTTTTATTATTACGATGCTAAGAGTTTAAACAAGTATGGATGCAGAACCTGAAAACATGATATCTAAATGTAGGCAGGTTGTAGAATGATGCAAACCTATGCATGATGTTCTAGATACATGAGCGTTTTCAGTATTAGAATCTATTCTTTTTAGCGAGATTCATTAGCACATTCTTTTTTAATGAAAGCAGAACATACAGAGATGTAATTCCTTGTTAAGTTACTGAAACCTAATACAGGATTTCTAAGTGTTCACAGCAGTATGTTTTTTAACACATGATTTTGGCATAGATAACATGAGCATGTTGAGAATGGAATCCTAAGGTAACATGATTTCTAATGCAAGATTCGATATTTGATGTTCTTATTTAACCTAAACAGGATTTCTAGATGAAGCAATTGTGAAAATGCAGAGGCAATAACATTATAACATCCATTTCTATTGTTGCTTAACTAGGAACATGATTTCTAAGTGGATATGAGTACGATGGGGATGCTGAAATAAATAAACCTAAACATTAGGGTATCTAATGCATGAATGACAAGTATTCCTAATCATGGTGGCTATTGCACATATAAAAATAAACCTACAAGCATGATTTCTACCCGTATTTATACTAAGCATGCATAACCCCACCTATTTCACTATCCAACCCCAGAATCATTTTTACAATTAATTATTACATACCAACATTGCACAAATTACATAAGTAAATAAGAAGATTAAGAAGTTACACCATAGGGAGCCTAACAGTAGGCCCAAGTCTCCAAATCCAACAATGCCATATGCCATGACCTTTTATAACCCAGGTGTGTTAGAGTTACTAAGGACCTCAGAGGATCCCAGGCAGTGATCACACCCCGGGTACCCTAGCCAGGAATGAGTAAGTGCAGTGTGGAATGCCATCCTTGTGTGTCAGAGTTCAATGGGTACTCAAATGGTCCCCAATGCAGTGCTCACACGAAGGGGGTTGAACTTAGAAACTAGGAGTGGTGAGATGTGCTCATAGTTTTTAGAAGGAATTGAGTTGAAAAACGTTTTCTGACATAATTGTTTTGAAAAATAGCTTTAGAGAACATCATAAGAGTTTGTTTTATGAAACTAGTTTGAAGAGGAAAAGAGACAGGACAATCAACAACTTAGAAAACATACGCAGTTCAGGAAACAAACACAAACAAGGAAAAGGGAATTGGGGACAAGTAATACATTTGTGAAAACATAGTTGCACATAAGTTAACATCAGAGAAGGCTTACAGAACTTAACTAGTTACAACAATGATCTATCACAAATGTTCATGCCAAAGAGTTTAATAACATTAGATTGAGGGGGTGCCAGACAGAGTTACACATTAAGTTCAAGGGAAAGGTTCAGGATCACATAGTAACTAGGTATCATGAGTACATGCTTGTAGTGTCAGGAATCGGGGGGGGGGGGGGGGAATTATCATTCATTTATTTACTAGTTAACGATGTTAAAAGAGTGGGGGTGGTGTCA
>ML295984.1:9057-46267 GCA_005239495.1 Nicotiana undulata | reverse complement strand
CCCCCCCCCCCCCCCCCCCCCACACACACACACACACAAGGAAGGATGAGCAAGATGCAACCAATGAGGGCTCCTTTTTAGTATGGCGTAAAATGTTTTCATAGAAAATAAGGTACATGTTTTACTGTTATAAGTTGTTATCAGAACTTAAGCAACTTTAATATTACCATCCCTAACTGGATGGAAGCGCCTTTGGAGGAACAAAGCCCCTTTGACAGTGGAATGTTTCACATGGTTGGTGGTCCAAGGAGCATGTCCAACTCAAGATAATCTCCAGAGAAGAGGGTTTAATCTTTACAGTAAATGTTCACTGTGTGAAAGGCAGATTGAGGATCTCAACCACCTTTTCGTTCACTGCTCCTTCACCAAACAGATATGCAACTTTATACTAAGCATTGTTGGGGTTAACTTGTCCTTCACCAAACATAAATGAAAACTTGGAACTCACTTCCCGCAGCAGTCTGGTGGACCATTTGGAAAGAACGGACAGGGGTGGAGCTAGAGTGTCGAGAGCGAGTTCGGCCGAACTCAGTTGCTTTGGTTCGAATCCTGTATTTGTTTTAAAAAATTCGTTGAATATGTACAAATTATTAATTTAGAACCCAGTAACTTAAAACGATTAAAATCCCGAACCCATAAGCTTGAAATGTGAGAACAAAATGCAACAATTTGTGAAAGTGAAAATGAATCTGTAATTAGCATGAAATACAGATGTATTTCTCTTACTTGTTTGGGTGTAACATGGCAATTGCCAATGATATTGAGGCCATGATAGAATCTTTGAGCTAACTACAGGACATGTAGATGTAATGATCTTGCCCTTGTACATATTTACAGCACTCACTGTCTCACTTGTTGCTGGATATCAATAATACTTATCTTAATGATAAAAAAAAAGAGTTACAAAATTTACCTGGGGTAGTTCATTTCTTGAATTATTAAGACAGGTTAAGCAAAATAATAATAATTCGGGAATCAGAAAAAGAAATCCAACAATTGAAGAATGTATGAATCAGATCGAGCACTTACATGAGGAAAGAAGCCGTTACGACAAGACCAATAGCGAGCATGAACACGGCAAGAGTTGGGTACAGCGACTCAGGGACTGGGCTCGAGATCGGTTTTGCTGATTGAGCCTTCACAAAATAAATTTCCGGAAAAAAATAAAATTCAAAATCTATAACAAACTCAATGAAATGAATAAAACTAAAAACAATGAAGCGAGGTTCATACCATTTCTTAAACCTATAATAAGGGGTCAGATCTTCTCGACCGGACTCGTCTGTAGATTACTCCGAAGTCCGAACTCTCAAGTCTTTGTCTTTCTCTCGTTGGTACTGAGAACGGAATTTATATACGTATTATTATTATTATTATTATTATTATTATTATATACCATAAGTGTCTTGGTCAAAATTAGACCGAAAAATTTAGCACAAAAAGGTGATTATCAAGAGTGATTTGTAAATTATCGTAGGCAGTTTGACCGAGGTGAACCAGTGATCAACGAGTCGCCAAGAATTGGTTTTTTGAGAATATACCATATAAATAGAATAAGAGATAAAGCAAAAGAGATAGAAGATTCTACCTGATAAGAACGTATATGTGATAAGAATTTTTATGAAAACCAAGCTCTCTAGATAAATACAAAGAACACATTTCTGAAGAGATTCACCCTTTTGCCATTATATCTTGTCAGTTCTACCTGATCCAAGAAAGGGTTCAATGTTCTCTCCTACTCTTGTCATTCATCATTGTTAGAAGAATGAATCATCAACCTCATTCAATATTGGGTGAATCTGCCTCCTTATTTACATTTGGTGTCATTTATGCTATTTAATATCTGATATCTCTCACATTTCGTTACATTCTAAGCATTTAATATTGGACGCATAAATCTGTCTCATTGCTATCCGCACCATCTACCCCACCAACTTTAGATCTGAAGTTATTAGCTTTAACTAGAATTAACCTCTTTAATATCCAATTAATTAGTTTAAACAAAGGTTATCACTTGTTGGTCAAACAATTTGGCGCCTTCTGTGGGGATTTCCTAGTCAAAGTCTTAGTTCCTTTTAAAGAGTTCTTTTATTCTTGTTCTTAAATATGACTACACAACCCCTATATATACAGTGAGTTCCCAGATGTATAAGACTCCTATGCCTAGAGATATACAAGAAGGATACAAGTCCTTTGGCTAAGAGTCCTATAATACAGGAGTAGAGTCCTTGTAGGATTATCCTTTACACTCCCCCTCAAGTTGAGAATGGGTTGAAACCACTGCCAACTTGGTCCACAACTGCAAAAACTTGTTCTTCGACAATGGCTTTGTCAATACATCAGCAAGTTGATCATGAGAGCTGATATAACGAACACATAAAGCCTTCACTCGAACTCTATCACGAACAAAATGGAAATCAATTTCCATATGTTTTGTTCGAGAGTGAAAGATGGGATTGGCTGTTAAGTACGTCACACTGAGGTTGTCACATCACAAAGTGGGAACAGAGGAAGTAAAACAGCCAATCTCTCTCGAAGATGCTCAATCCAAGTGATTTCCGAGGTGTCAGTAGCTAGAGTTCTATACTCTGCCTTAGTACTAGAGCGTGACAATGCTCGCTGCTTACGCGAAGCCCATGAAATGAGATGAGAACCCAAAAAAATAGCAAACCCAGTAGTTGATTTTTGATCATTTATATCGCCTCCCCAATCTGAATCAGTATAGCCATGCAATAAACTGGATGTGCCTTTAGCAAAGAAAAACCCATGAGATGGGGTTGTCTTAATATAACGTAGGATGCGTTTAACAACAGTCCAATAAGTGTCCATAAGGCAGTGCATGAATTGAGAGGCCTTGTTCACGACAAATGCTAAATCAGGACGAGTAAAGGTCAAGTATTGCAAGGCACCCACAACACTTCGATAAAGGGTGGGATCAGTGAATTGAGATCCTTCAGTGGAAGAGAGTTTTGTGGATGGACAAGTTGGGGTAGAAACAATGTTGCAGGAGTCCCTATGAACACGTTTAAGGAGAGCATCCATGTATTTTCTTTGCGTCAAATGCAACCCAGCACTCATCCAATGTGCTTCGATACCCAAGAAGTACGAAGGTGTCCCTAAATCACGAACTGCAAACTGTTGTTGGGGTTTAGTTACAAGTGATTTTACAAGAGTTGTATCTGAACCTATTACTAAAATATCATCAACATAAACCAAACAAAATAGTTTCTTGTCACCAGTAGGTTTAAAAAACAAGGAGCTATCAGTTTTGGATCCCAAAAATCCCAGTGAGAGTAATGAATCAGTGAGGCGTCTATTCCACATTCGGGAAGCTTGTTTCAACCCATAAAGAGAGAATTTGAGAAGACATACATGATCTGGTCGAGTAGGATCAACGAACCCGGGGGGATGGGACATATAAACTATCTCGTCGAGATGACCATGAAGAAATGCATTGGAGATATCCAACTGGGTGGTATGCCACTGATTTATGACAGCTAGCGATAACAATAACCGAATGGTTGCAGGCTGATAACTGGGCTGAATGTATCAAGAAAATCTACTCCCGGACGTTGGTGATAACCCTTAGCCACAAGCCGTGCTTTGTAACGATCCAAAGATCCATCTGCTTTCAACTTTGTTTTATACACCCACTTGCAACCAATCACATTTTGGGATGGTGAAGGAGGAACTAGTTGCCAAGTGCCGTTTTGAATGAGAGCATTATACTCTTCCGACATAGCTCGACGCCAATTAACATCCTTAGCGGCCTGTGAATAGCAAGAGGGCTCAGGTGAAACTAATGTAGTTGCCAACAAGGAAAAGGGTCGCTTCGATTTCAAGGAGCCTGTTTGTGCTCTTGTAACCATTCCATGTGTGGGTGGAACAATGGAGTTTCCAGGTCTGGGTGGAGCAACTGAGGTATCAGACATATTATAAGAGGATGAGTCTTCACACAGAGGGACGCCCACTGGAGATGGAGAGGCAGTACTAGTACTTTGTCCACGAACAACACTACCAGGTGGCATAGGTGCTGACTGCGTAACAGAAGGCAAAGGCAAGGGATTTTGGGTCTGGTGCGTGTTTGCTTGTGATGAGTTAAGGGTCGATGGGGTCTGCTGGTAAGGAAGATTAAAGATAAGCGAAGGAGATGTTTCCTTAGTTGAGGATTTGGGAAACACACCATCCTGCAAAGCAAAGGGAAATGTAGATTCATCAAAAATTACATGACGAGAAACATAAACTTTGGATGAAACCAAGTCAAGGCATTTGTACCTTTTGTGCAATTTACTGTTCCCCCAAAAGAACAAGGGCGAGATCGAGGTGAAATTTTATCCTTTGTATAAGGACGAAGCCAAGGAAAGCATAAGCAACCAAAGATACGCAACAGAGAATAATCCGGATCCATATGAAACAAAATACGATATGGTGATTGATTCTTTAAACAAGAAGTTGGCAAGCGATTAATAGTATACACAGTAGTTTCAAATTCATTTGTCCACAAGTAATGGGGAACTTTGGCATGGTGCAAAAGTGCGCGATCAGTTTCAACAATATGCCTATGCTTTCTTTCGACACAACCATTTTGTTTAGGGGTATAAGGACAAGAGGAACGTTGTACAATTCCATTATCACGTAAATAGTTTGGTAAGGCTTGAAATTCACCTCCCCAATCAGCTTGGAAACATCTAATAGGGCGACCAAAGTACTTCTCAACAATGGTATGAAATTGACGAAAAATTGAAAGCACTTCAGATTTAAAACGAAGGAAATAAATCCAAGTATATTTGCTAAAATGATCAAAAAAGATGACATAATAACGATAACCATCCTGTGAAACTACTGGAGCAGGGCCCCAAACATCCGAACATATCAAATCTAAAGGCCTTGTGGCCTGAAAACGAGACTCACTAAAAGGAATTTTATGGTTCTTACTAACAGCACATGTAGAGCATATACTAGTGTTTTTATGCGTTGATGATGTGAGAGCAGTAACTGGTAAAGCATGACGAACTGTAGGATAGGATGCATGAGCAAGATGAGCATGCCAAACTCCAAGGGAAGTTGCACAAGAAACTGGTGGTAATGATTTCAACACTGGAAGTGAATATAAACTTTCACTCGTGGACCCCCTGTGTCGTCCCTCATTGCCAAGTCCTTAATCAAAAAATGGTTAGGAAATAATTCAACATACACATTATTAGATTTGGCAAAAGAGCTAATTGATAATAGATTGAGAGTAGCAGTGGGAACATGTAAAATATTATCAAGATTGAATTTATTATTGGAGACAATAACTGAATTTTTACCAACATGAGTGATGGGTAATTTGGAGCCATTACCTAGTGTCACTTCTTCAGGACCTCGATACTCAGAGTGGATACCTGGATTATCAAGGTCTACAGTGATATGATGTGTGGTGCCACTATCCATCAACCAAGTTTGGGTAGGTGGGTTTGGAGAACCAGCAAAATTGGAAATAGGTTGACCATTCACCATGCTGCCACTATTGGCTTTAGGTGATGGGCATACACGTGCAATGTGGCCTTTACCTTCACAATTATGGCAAATAATTCCTGAAAATTCTGAAGCTTGTGGTTGTGCCTTTGGCAACTGGTTAGATGCTGGAGGACTACGATAAGAGTTCTGTTGGGTGAACCCTTGGTTGGAGGAGCGTCCACGACCACGCCCTACTCTTCCTCTACCACGTCTTCGAGCCCTAGAAAAGGAACTCTAAGTAAAGTGGGCTGTGGGTGCAATGACATTAATGGTCTCATCTCTTTTTAATTGTCGCGCTTCATTCAGGAGAAGGCCATATAAAACATCAAAAGTAATATCTTCTTGACGCGATTCTAGTGATCTAGTAAAAGGACGATAAACAAGACCTAGTCTAGCAAGAACAAATTTAACCAAATCATCATTGGAAATCGGATGTTGTAGCGCAACTAGTCTATCCGTAATTCCTTTTGCCTTATGTATATAAGATTCAATGCTCGCATTGTCACGACGCAACGTATGCAACTGCATCTTGAGTTCACGAATTTGAGGCTTCGATCCTGAAGCATATGCAGCAACAAGCTTATCCCAAGCTGCACGAGCGCTCTGCGCTCTAACTAATTGAGGTAAAATACCCTCTGAAACTGATGCAACAATCCAACTTAATACAAGTTGGTCTTCTCTCACCCACACTTTATATGCTGAGTTTGGTTTAATGTCCTCTAAAAGAGGTTCAGGAACTGGTTCACTACCATCAATGTGATGGTTGAGTCCACAGCCGCACACCATCGACATAAACTGTGTTTTTCATAATAGAAAGTTTGTGGACGTGAGCTTTACTGGTAGCTGATGTGCCAGATTTGGGGAAGGAATAGAGTAAGATATGGGAGACTGAGAGGCGGACGAAGAATCAGTTTTATCCCCCATACTAGTCACCATCTTCTTCTTTTCTGTAAAGACAACCTTGGGTTGTTAAACCTCTTAGGGCTCCGATACCATGAAAAGTTCTTTTATTCTTGTTCTTAAATATGGCTACACAACCCCAATATATTCAGTGAGTTCCCAGATGTATAAGACTCATATGCCTAGATATATACAAGAAGGATACAAGTCCTTTGGCTAAGAGTCCTATAATACAGGAGTAGAGTCCTTGTAGGATTATCCTTTACACCTTTCAGATCTAAAAAAACGCAAAACCCTATCTTTTCTTGTGCACGGTCTGACATAGCACGTAATGGAGAAGAAAGGACGAAGGCAGTAGCCGATCTCACTACCAACCTCATAAACACCATCAACGAGGGCGCCGAAACAGATGTTGAGGACATGACGCCAAACGCCTCCTCCAGGCGGAGTGGTTCACCCCTTCCTCACAACAGCACCACAACCTCACACGGTAAAGGAGTTGTCCACAATGGAAGAGGCGCCACCAACAGTGAAAAAGCTGCTCGAAGCGTGGTTGACAAACATGTTGACCAACATTCTTGACAAACCCGCCCGAAGGACGAGCAGAGAGAATGTGAGGCCTTGTGTCACACCAACGACAAACGAGCAACACAACCCGCTTTATAGACTGCGCACTTATAAATCGGCTTAAAAGTTCTGATATGTGTAAATCGTATTACCATAACGCGAAAGTGTATTTGTAGAATACTATTTTTAAATTGCATTTCGCAGTCTCTAATACTTACAAACATGTGCATTCATTGAATGCGTTTTACCAAGTCGCTCGCCGAATGCGCTTAACTAGTCGTATGCCGCTAATGGGCTAAATTAAAAGTCACTTTCCACTAATACGTTTATAGTTTTGAAGAATGCGATTATAGCCTCTAATTCCTTACATTTTTTTTTTTTGCATTTTAAATTTTAATTTTTGACTTTAGTATTAGTTATTTACTATCTAAATTTTTCTAAATTTTCTTTTAAATCTTCCGAGTAATAATAGGAAACAATAAGTGTGGCCTCATTTGTTTTCTAAAGATTAAGACGTCTGAATCTGAATACACATTTGAATATCAGGATGTGTATTAAGATTAAGATATCCGAATCTGAATACACATCTGAATATTAAGATGTATATTAAGATCTGAATACTAAATGATTAAGACTGTTTGATTTTTAACATCGGAATATATAAAATTTATCTTTATTTGAAAATTAATAAACATAAATTCATACGAAATACTACTTAATCTAATATTCTATCAATAAAATATATAGTTTTTAAAAATATAATAGTTGTTGGTGGTGATGGCTAACGGTAGTGCTTGTGAATGCCGACTACAGGGGATGGTTAGTGGTAGTTTTGATTGATGGTGATGGTTTAGGATAGTAGCTAGTGGTGATTGGTAGTGGTAAAGGTTATGATTGAGGAAGGTGGTGGTGGGTGGTGATAGTTAATAATAACGGGTGGTGGTTGTTGTGATTGAGGAAGGTGGTAGTGGATGATGGTACTTTATAATGATGGGTAGTGTCGGCTGTGGTTGGTGATGGTGATGTAGTAGTTAGTTGTGGTAGTTGAGGTGGATGAAGGTTGGTTGTGGTTGAGAATGATGGTGGTGAGTGGTGGACTGGTGGTAGTCAATAATGGTGGCACTTATGATTGAAGATGATGATAGTGGTAGTGGTGGCGTTGATGGTGGTTGAGTATGACGGTGGTGGGTAGTATGGTGATCGTTGATAATGGTAGGCGGTGACGACAATTAATAATGAATATGGATGATAACATCTTAATGAAATTAAGTCTCTGTTATAGATCTTAATCATACAGACCTATTCAGACCCATTAAGTGGTTGTAAAGTAAAAAAAACAAACACACTTAGTGATTAAGATCTGAATAATTAGGATTCAAACTTTAAAAACAAACACACTTAATTTGTTCACTTAAAAATCTACTGATACATATGTGTACTCAGTATTTGCTCTATCAGTTAGCATCTTTTTAAACATTAGTATATATATATACGCTACATTAAAGAATAACTCATTAATTTGTGTAGGGAAAATGAAAATTGAGAATGGGAGAAAAACTAAAGAATGTTTATATTAGCGATATAAATAGTATTTCCGTCAATTCTTTCCATTATGTTTTATAGATATCTTTAAGTCATATCCTAATGTCTGGTATTCCTAGAATGATATAGACACAAACGTATATTTAGAATGTTTATGTCTATATAGTACCACAATGATATAGACATAAACATATATTTAGAAAATTTTGAAGTATACAATTAATTAACCATCATTTTAAATGTCGAAAGTTAAATTTTCTCAACCTAGAAAATGTATATAAACCACCAATAATGCAGGTGATTGACGTTGTATGGCAATATTAACGAAAAGTTTTTGCATCGATTGAATTTGATTTGTTGTGATCATCGCCTATTCACTTCACAAAGAGTTCTAGTAGAGAACTGATCTGGGTAATATTTATTAAATATGTATAAATCATTAATTGTGAACGTAGTTATTATTATAGTAGTATTAACTTGAGTGATTATAGGACCCGTTAACTTTAAATCTGGAATCCACCTTTTTTTTTGTCCCCTCCCCTTTGATTCCCATTTATTGGAGCTTTTTGCTCATTTGGTGACTCAAACTCACGACCCTGGGGTTGTAGAGGTAAGGGATGTTGACCATCTGAGCAATCATTTGGTGACTCAAACTCCCGAGTTCATATGTCGGAATGCCCCTTCCAATCATTAGTCGAGGATCTCCCGGAAACAACCTCTCTACCTCCTCTGGGTAGAGGTAAGGTCTGCGTACACTCTACCCTCAACAGACCCCACTGATGGAATTTTACTGGTTTTTTGTTATTGTTGTTGTTTGGTGACTCGAACCCACAACCCTGGGGTTGAAGCGACTAGTTTGTTTGAGGAAATCATGTTATAGTTAACACGAACCTACGATATGAATAGAATTAATGAAAAGCCATCGGCTGTCTTAGCTTCACATCCCGTGATGTTTGCTTGCTCCGGATCTTGTATAACTGTCGCCGACCCCAACTCGCTTGAGACTGAGGCCTATTTGTTGTTATACTCAATTCCTTTAAAATGGATGATGGACAATAATACCAATGTCCGTTCCCTGCATAATTGGCAATTTAGCAAATTTGACCTTAACCAACGATAAAGTCATGAAGCTATAACTTCTGTTATTGTTCATTTATATACAGAAAATGCTCCATAATACCTGAGATGAAGAAGAAAACATGGTTTGCATAGTACAGAAACCTTCAATATTAGCATATCTTAGCAGCAACTCACTCTTTTGCCTCCAATATTTGAATTCAATACCAGAAGAGAAAGAACTATGATTCCCTATATGAACAAATTAGCATGTTACAATAAATACAATCTCCTTACAATAAGACGAAATCCCTATCAGATATCTCCTCGTGCACGGTCCTTCCCAGCTTTTAGCGGAGGGCTTATCATACTCATGGATTATGCGACTGCATTCAGAATAACTCGAGTATGCTGGTTTGCTTCCTCATTCTATCTCTTGATCAAGAAGGTGCTGTACAATTTCACCATCCGGCATGGATGGTGAAAGGCATTAACATTTTTGCAGCAAAAACTTATCAAAACGAAAGGTGAAAACTTCAACCATGATTAGTGGGATCCAGGCTGTAACCCGAACATCACCCCATGCTCGCTCACACTACCTGCAGATAATCGTCTCATTTTTTGCCATAGCCTCCTGGTTTTTCCGGTTCTGAAAGGACCTGAGCTTGAGTATCTCCTAAATGGACTGGATTCTTTCTTCCCAAATCTTGCTAATGGACTCAGTAAATCTGACATTGAGAGTCCCCTCTCAACATCCAGCTCACTGTCGGAGTTAGAGACTGGGGATCGAGGGTTCAACAGTTGTCCTGAAGCTGTACTAATCCTAGCGTCCATGTCAATAGATAGATCATCTCGGCTACAACTTCGAGACACGAATTCTTTTGTCTGTTCGCATTCGTTACACACCAACTTCAAGGCCTGGACGACCTCACCCATGAATGGCCTGTGCGACACCTCTGGTTGAACACACATTGAAGCAATAGCAGCTACTTTTACAATGTCATCAAAAGGGAAGTCAGGACCCAAATTAGAGTCCACAATCAACTCCAGGCCTTCTTCACTCGTTAGGAGCGGGCGTGCCCAAGCAACTAAATTCTCTTGACCTGGTGGCTGGGACATATCTACTGGCTTTCTTCCGGTTAGCAGCTCAAGTAGGACAACCCCGTAGCTGTAAACATCACTCTTTACAAGGAGATGCCCCGTCATAGCATATTCTGGAGCTACATACCTGGTATAATAACAAAGTCAGAAATGTACATCTGAAGAATCAATTGTTAACACAGATGGTAGAGGTTTACTTATAGTCAAATTTCAATGTCATTGATTATGTATTAACCCTTATTCAGGGAATATAACAAATAAGGCATTTAAAAAAATTATACTCCAGGCAAGCAAACCAGCATGAAGCAGCTGAGCTGTTCAATGCTTCAGGCCTTCGACAGGAACAGAAAGAATGGCGAGACGACTGGCTAATGAAAATAAGATTTAAATCAGCGATGAATATTTTACCCAAAAGTTCCCATGACTCGAGTGGATATGTGTCTGTTTCCTTCATCTAATGCAGCTCTAGCCAAACCAAAATCAGACACTTTTGGGGTGAAATCATGTTCCAGTAAGATGTTGCTAGATTTAAAATCCCTGTGTATGACACGGGGACTGGAATCTTCATGCAAATAGGCCAGGCCTCGGGCAGCACCAAGTGCTATTTTCATTCGGGCATGCCAATCAAGTGGAGAAATTTCCTTGTCAACACCTGAAAGACAGATAGTTTTAGCCAGTCTGAAATCTAAACGCTACATGGCTTCACCCAAAAAGTTAGGAGGGACCCAAATTGAATATTACCGTGAAGGTGAGATTCCACGCTGCCATTTGGCATGAGCTCATAAACTAAACAGCGACTGCGCTCCTCAATACATATGCCTATCAACTTGACCAAGTTTCTATGATGGAGGCGGCTGAGCATCTCAACTTCAGCCAAAAATTCACGACCACCCTGCTGGTCGTCTCTCTTGAGGATTTTCACAGCAACTTTCATCCCATCATCAAGCACACCACTATAAACACGACCAAATCCCCCTTCACCTAGTACTCTTGCTTCATTGAAGTTGTCAGTTGCTCTCTCAATTTCACTTGAACTGAATGTTCTAGCTGAACCAGTATAAGCAGCAAAGCTAGAACTAAAGGATAATGAAGGAGAGTTCGGCCTGCTCCCAATCATGGAGGCTGCAATCCCTACAGTATGCATAAAGTTCAGAAACTAATTCTGTAGGTCTTTATTACACAAGACTCATGAGACCACAAATTTGTCCACATTTTAAATGCATATTAACTACTCAATTGATGTGCTTGGTTCACATGATAAAATTGTGAAGCTTAAAGGTTCCCTAAGGCACCCACACTTCAAGATATTCCAGTCAAAAGACATTGGATGATTCACCATATTATCATTAAGAATTAACCAGTTAACTTGTCCTATATGCCATTTCATATATTTGGACATTCATTCCATTTTATGCTCAGGATAAGAAGTAAAAGAAACTGCATTGAGCAACACCTAGCATATTCAAAACTACACATGATTTTAATTTTTCCCTAATATAGTATTTACCTGGGATGCAACAAAGGCATGATGATAAGGGAGGTTAGACTTTGAATTTCACTGTTTGGATTTCTTTTTCGGCACGAATTAAGAGAACTTATGACAGAGGATAAGAACACTAGGCAAACCAGATTGCACTATATCATATACATGTAAAGAGAAGGATTTAACCTGATGACTTTGCAAGGGACGGTAATGTAGTTGGTGGAGTTGGGTCTGACTGACATCCACGATCTCTATGTCTGAAAAGCAAAACCCACGCCGCGGCACAGCATAAAATAATTGCGACAGAGGCTGACAATACAATTACTGCTATGACACTCCGATTTGGCCCACTTTTGTGCCGTTTCCCGCTCACATCAACTCCAAGTGGCTGTATGGTCCTTCCGTTATTATCACCAGGATATGGTCGGCTACCTATGGCATCAATGTCTGAAGCTGCTGAAGGTGGAGAGGGAGGAAGACCTGCACAAATAACAATTTTACTTAGGTATTCGGGACATAGCATGTGGCATCAAGATGACATGATGGCATTAGGGATGATTCCATACCAGGATATTGCACATACAGTACATCATAATCACCAAAGAGTGAAGCTTTTATAACAACTTGTTTCTGCCAGAATCTTTGGGATGTCAGAAATGCTGTAGTGTTATCAAATCTTTCTCCTAGGGGTACCAAATCAATAAGGACAATGGTCTTTTCTGGATACTGGCTGGCTGAATTTGCTCCCATAATACGGACTTGACTTGGGTCCATAAATACCCCAACAGCGATTTCTGTAGCCAGCTCTGAAACCAAAGGGAAGAAGGTATAGAGTGCTACACTAAGGCGTAGTCCTACTCGCATGGGCAAGACACAAACACAAGGTGCTTTTGGTGGACCATTTGTGAAAGGCTCAGCACAAGTCAATGATGCGCAATCTGCAACGTCAAATTCATGGTTTGAAATTGTTAGTGGGAAAAACCTGGCAACTCGTGCATAAAAGATCCATATCATTTAGAGGAGAAATTGGAGGCAGATAACAGTTACCTTCGTTAGGAGGTGGCGGTGGTAGTGCTTGAAATGGATGCGGTATCTTGGGATGCCTTGGTGAAGTCCCAACGGGAGATATTTTAGGTGAAAGAAATGGCTCTTGCAATGGCAAAGATGATATAGAGATAAGCATCAACTATGCATAGGATGAAAAATAATGTAAGGTTAATGCCTTGATTATGGATTGCATAAAAAGGAAAAAATATGACTTACTCTTACTTTTAGTTGGTGTAAATGAAGCAGCAGGAGAGGGTGATATTGCAGGAGAACCATGGCTTTCTGGAGATGTTAAAGGCGCAGGAAGCGGTGGGACCAACCATCCTGTAAAGTAGGAACTATCAGAATCATTTTTTTTCTTTAGCAACTCCTTTGTTAGTGAGAGGCAAATGGGTAGCTAACTGAGGATGACTAGAATGATCACAAACCTGCAGTTAAAGGTGAATGAGACTTGTGCCTAAGGTTAGTCTTTGGATATGATTTTGTGTGAAACGAAGGAGATGGAGGGATCAATCGACCTTCATTAATTATTGACTGAATTCTGGTCAGTGGCATATATCAGAATGATTTTATCAAGTGATATATTTCTCAGGTAAGATACAGAACCTTGTTCAGTTGAAACAGGAGGATGAACTTCATAAGATGACGGAGTGATTGCTGACATGTTATCATTTAGGTGGTGATCCCTCTGAAATGAGGTTGAAGGTGCAGACAAGGGAGGATATAATCCTTCCTCGGGGGGAGAATTAAAGAATTTATGAGGAGCATTAGTAGAGGACCCCATTGCTTTGTGTTCAGTAGGAGCTACAAGAGGAGAATAAATCCTTCAGTGACATAATTGGCCATTACTCGTCATTGCTGACAATACGAAAAGTTAGCAGAAAAATATTGACATACCTTTTACTGGGTGCTGACTGATCGTTCTATTTGGAGGTGCAGCAGCTGGAGCACTTGCTCTTTTGTGGTGGATTTTTGGCCACGGAGTTGATATAGGGGATATGTCATGCTTAACTACAGTAATAACACTTACTTAAATTAACTATGCTGTCAATGCTACTTTGAGAACAAGTAGCTATTTAACAGAAAATGGGGAAATAAATAAAACAGTCTTATGTTTTTCTGCAGGTACGGACAATCCAAAAAGAAGAGCAAGACGATTTCAACTACGAACACATTCAATAAGCATCAGTTTGTTTTTCTTCGCCTAGTTCTATATTGGCAATCATTAGCAATTTGGAAGCAAGCAAATTCTAGTTAAGATTCTCATATTCATCTGGTTTTTTACTCAAGGAGGTTACTACTTGAGGTACAGTTGCCAACAATATGTGTAGATTGCATCAAGCCACAAACTATTTGGTTGGAATATGAAGAATACATGTGCATTAGCAGGGGCGTACGCAGCATTTTTCGTAAGCGATGTCGTACTTAAATAAATAATAATAAATAAATAAATATTATCTCATACCACTTCCCCATAAGTTGAAAGCCTTGGCAAAATTGTTTAATTGAATATTATTGCAAAGGGAAGTGTAGGTTCAATTCTCCTTAGCCCCAAATTTTTAACAAACGCTCAAAGATATTTAAAAAATAGAATGTCTAGGTACAACCTTGAACCTACGGCCTTTAAAAATTCAAATATGAGCTTGACCAGTGGACCAAGAAGTACTCTTTACTAAGAATAAGCGGCGTCATTATTATATATTACGTCATTTCTATAGAATATTAGTATAAATATTTAATATTTTTTCGGCGAAGCGGTGTCGGATGACACCGCTTCCACCCTTGTGTATCCGCCCCTGTGCATTAGCAACACTAGCAAGCACTGAGTACATTTTCCAAATGTTACCTGGTGAAGTGGATGGAGGTTTTAGAGGAAGTCTTTGATGTCTGGGAGGTGAATCGTTAGGCAACTTCCTCGGTGGTGGTGCAGCTGTCGCTGCAAATTCATGGCATGGATGATCACATCTTGCTTACCAAGAATTTATTTAAGATGAATATCACATAATAAATATAAGAGGGTAAGTATACCTGGTGGAATAGATGGTAAGACTTCGGGATTGGTGGGGCGAACGGGCAGCGGTTTCTGTGGATTTCCCCTTGGAGAAGGCGCATTAAGGACTGAATGCAATGAGAGAAGGCTCTATCATGTAAACCTTTATGCCTTCATGATTACATTTAATTTACTCTTTATTTTGCTTACATACTCCCTTTATTCCATTTTATATGGCAAACTTCCTTTCTTCGTTTGTTCTCAAAAGAATGACACATTTCTATATTAAGAGACTTTTTACCTTTGAACTTCCCATTTTACCCTTAGTGACTTGGTCCTATAGCCATAGAAATGTCATTACATGTATAAGACCACAAACTCTAAAGCTACTCTTGGTATGCGTCAGAAGTCTTCCTTCCTTTCTTTCTTAAACTCCATGTCTATTCAAACACCAGAATATAAAATGAAACGGAGGGAGCACTAGATAAATATAGCAAGAATACCTGGTGGAACAGATGGTGAGACTTCTGGAATGATTGGGTGGGTGGGCAGTGGATTTTCTGGATGTCCCCTTGGAGCAGGCGCATTCAGGACTGAGTTAAATAGCAGCAACACAAAATAATGTAAAAAATTTAACGGCATCGATGTTCAACTCTAATTTACTGAAAAATTTAGTCTAACATGATTGTCAAAATTGCTTCTAGAAAAAAGGCAAGGATACCTGGTGGAATGGATGGTGAAACTTCTGGATTTCTTGGGAGGGTGGGCAGTGAATTGTGCGGCTTTCCCCTTGGAGCTGGCACGTTAACGACTAAATTCAATGAAAGAAAGCAAAATAATGTAACAATTATTTTCTATCTTAAGATACTGTGTCAAAACCAAAATTCTCATCGGCCAAAAGTACCCGGGGCAATTGAGGAGAGAGGATTCTCCGGTGCCCTGCTCTCACTGGGTGGCTTAGATCCAGGTGACGGTGGAGCTTTAGTTGGTGCGTCTTCCGGTGATTTCCTTCCAGGTGAGGAAACTGGTGCTGCTCTCCATAAAAAAGAGTATTCAATTAAAACAGATATTAAGTCATGTCAATATTATGACCAGAGTCAACCGCGTACCTGGAGCTTCTGGCACAGCAACAGGCCGCTCAGCACGCTCTCTCTTAGGAGCACTTGGTGGAAGAACTGGAGCAGGATCATTCCACTTAATCGGAGAAGCTGGTAGAGAAGCGACTGGTGGCGGAGCTGAAGAGATTGCTGGTGGGGCTGAACTGGGTGGTGGCAATAATGTAGGAGCTGGTAGAGAAGCGACTGGTGGCGGAGCTGAAGAGATTGCTGGTGGGGCTGAACTGGGTGGTGGCAATAATGTAGGAGCTGGTAGAGAAGCGACTGGTGGCGGAGCTGAAGAGATTGCTGGTGGGGCTGAACTGGGTGGTGGCAATAATGTAGGAGCTGGTAGAGAAGCGACTGGTGGCGGAGCTGAAGAGATTGCTGGTGGGGCTGAACTGGGTGGTGGAAATAATGTAGGAGCTGGTAGAGAAGTGACTGGTGGCGGAGCTGAAGAGATTGCTGGTGGGGCTGAACTGGGTGGTGGCAATAATGTAGGAGCACTTGGTTGCAGAGATGGTGTGAGAGCTTCTTTCGGTGGAGGAACAGGGTTAGACGTCAGTGGTGGAAGCACATTTGCAGGAGGAGAAGATGTCCCTGAGGTCAAAACAAACTTGAGATGCATAACATAAAACATCGAATTTGGTTAAAAGATTTGATATCCAAGAATTGCGGTCAGACCATTTAGTTCAAAGGCAGGAGCAGGTGCATTACTTCTGAATGCCGTCCCGTGAGAGACGGAAGAGGGTATTCCTTCTTCAAGAGGAGGAATTGCAGAGGAAACTGACGGAGATGGGGATAAACTGAAACCTAAAATGATTTTTTTAAATAAGAAAAAAAGATAATTAGCAGAAAGTATGTAATATAAGCAGGTCATCATTACCAGACCTCAGGAGTTATCCTGGATCATAGCAATTGATAAGATTCTCTATTTTCACAAAGCTGAATGGCAACGATAGCTCCACGACTGATAAAAAGATAGTAACAGTATCATTTCCTTACTTTTCAGCAGACAGAGAGATTAATTATAATCATTAAACATTAGAGTGTTAAAGAGGACGATGAGGAACATGCAGTGTTCATCAGTTTTTGCAGTGGCCTACATGCGAACAAAATTCAGAAGACAATACAGTCCAACAAGATCTCACATCGTTCTCCGCCATTAGAAAGAAGGGATTTGGGGAAGAACAGTCATTGCATAATCATCTTGCAACAAACTCTACAACGCGCTAGAAGCTTACGGCAAGCTTTAAAAGGACAGCCCGGTGCACTAAGCTCCCCCTATGCGCGGGGTCCGGGGAAGGGCCATACCACAAGGGTCTATCGTACGCAGTCTTACCCTGTATTTCTGCAAGAGGCTGTTTCCACGGCTCGAACCCGTGACCTCCTGGTCACATGGCAACAACTTTACCGGTTACGGCAAGCTTTAATTGCAATTAAATTAGTAGGGCCTCTAAAACCTAAGAGGAATCAGTGGATCAATGGAACAGTTAAAAAGTAACTTCGCTCAATCACTAGTATGCAAAAAAGCAAGCTTGAGAGCCTAAAGGCTAAAATTTCAGCTTGGCACTACTAAATTAAAGAGAAAAGATTAGGCATACAAGAACAACAACAACGACAAATCCCACCAGTGGAGTCTGGGGAGGGTAGAGTGTACGCAGATCTTAACCCTACCCCGGAGGACTACACAAGAATGTCTGAATGCAAATCTCTCAATTACCTCACACCAGATGTATCAATCACATGAATGTCTGATCTAAACAAGTTCAGAAATCAACATTACCAAGACTGAACATTTATCATACCAATTTCCTACAAATTATTTCCTGAGAACAAAACTCATAAATACACTACAAATTTTGTCAAAAATAAAGAATTGGGGTTCTTGAAATGTATACTCAAATCAAGAACTACAAAAAGGAAGAATTACCTGTAGATCCCTGAAGCACCAAAGAGAAAGCAAAGACACAAAGAAGTTGCAGCCTCACCCCACCCATCCCATATACTAACAACTAATGAAGGTAACAAAATCAGAACATAAAGCAGAAAAATATGATCTTTTTTTGGTACAAAAAAAAATTGGAATTTTTAGATAAACTTGAAGCAATAACAAGAAGGGGACGGAAAATTGAGAAGCAAGCAATGAACAAAGATGGGTTTGGTGATATGAACAAAAGAAGTAAGAAAAGCAATTAGCTTTGAATCAGAGCATAACAAACTCTGTTTTTGGCACAAGTTTGAGATTAGTATACTATACACAAGCGTTTCTGCTACCATGTGAGCAATTAAACTACTGTTTTTTTCCTTCTTTCTCTATTACAGTGAGTATTAAATACCGACCAGCTAAGTTTATGTTTAACTAAAAACAACACAACAAACACTCTTTGCTGTAACAACTAACAGCCACCTTTTAACAGACGCCCCAATACAAAGGACAAAGAGAACTGTGATGCCTAATTGCTGGGGCCGTGGTAAATATGGAATTAATGTACCGAAACCGAAAATTTTGTTATTTGATATTGGATAATTTGGTACTTATTTGGTATTATATTTGATTTAAATTTAAAAAATTATTGGTATTATGTATGTTATTTGGTATTTTAAAATAAAATACTGAAATACTAATACCATATCAAAATATATATTATATTACACATAACACAATACACATATTATTGATTATAACATAAATATAAAAATTTAAAATTTTACTTTCCATTATTCTCTATATTTATCAATTAACTCTAAGCAAGTAACAAGATATTTTTAATGAGCAAATTTATTCTTTTATATACAGCTTTCTCTGGGTTGATATTTGTTAGTTTTGGACAAATATTTTGTCAATAAATATTTTTTGTTTGTACTTTTGAGTACTTTAATTTAGAATATTACTCCCTCCGATCCAAAATAAATAATTTTTTTGGATATTTTCACGCAGATTAAGAAATCTATCTTTTAGCATTAATTAGTAATGAAATTGATCATACTAATCTTTACTATCTTATATAAACAATCCTAACAATACTATTTACTCCAAGGACAATGTAGTAAAAATTAATTAATTCATCCTTGAAATCTAAAAAAAATCACTTATTTTGGACCACAGAAAAAAAGCCAAAAAATTACTTATTCTTTACCGGAGGGAGTACAGTTTATAACTCTATGCACTAGTTAGTATTCAAATCGGATAAACCGAAGTTATCAAACTGAATAAACCGAAACCGAAAGAAGAAAAATCAAATCATATCGAATTTAATTAGATACGATATTAGTATTGCATTTTAAGAAATCGAATACCGAAAATACAGAACCGAAATATCTAAATACCGTACTACCGACCAACGAGCACCTCTATCCTGCTCCTTTCTTCTTCTTTTTTTATTGAACACTATAAAAATCATTCTTTGTTCTTTTCGAAAATACACTTACCTAGAAGAATTTAAGAGAGAGATTGTCCAAAAAATATTTTTTTTTATTGCAAGTGGAAACTAGTACTAATATTACTATTAATTATTTTATTGGGGTGTAAATAGGAGAAAGCACTAATGGTTGGCTACATGTGTATAGACTCTAAGGCAGAGTCATTAGATTCTCCATCATTTTTTTTCACCAAGCAAAAAGTATTAGCAAAAAAAAACATAAATATATATATATATATATATATATATTTATGTTTTTTTTTGCTAATACTTTTTGCTTGGTGAAAAAAAATGATGGAGAATCTAATGACTCTGCCTTAGAGTCTATACACATGTAGCCAACCATTAGTGCTTTCTCCTATTTACACCCCAATAAAATAATTAATNATATATATATATATATATATATATATATATATATATATATATATATATATTGTAAAATCTTTTACGTTGTCAGACTAGATTTATCTACTTATAAAAGATTAAGTCAACTTATATATATATTGTTTGTAGAAAACAAAAAGAATAAAGTTTGGTGACTTGACCGGTTAGCATATAACATGTCTTATTTTTAAAATTATGAATTATAAATTTTAAGGAGGTTTATTTATAAATATACTTTAGGTAACCTGATAATGTAAAAAATTCTTTACAATGACGACGTATATAACTTAAACTCTTAAAAAATTACATATCACATTTTCTATGTAATCAATCTATGCTTAGGGTAAATATTATTTTGTAACTAAATTTTAAATGATCTAATTATATACATATTCTTTTAGGATGACAAAAGTTACATTCTGGATTACATCCTGGATTGAGAATGAACCAACTTTTTAAATTATTATTTGGGTTGCAGAGGTCTGAAATTATAGGGATTTGTTTAATGGTGTATTGTTTGGACTCATTTTACTTCAATCCTGAATTTAGGTAATTGATGTTGGCCATGAGAGAAGTGGGATTTATGACAACTGCAATTTGACACCTCACCTTCTTGTAGTCATTTTAATTAACCAACTATATTAATGGACCCTCCCCGATAGCGGAGGTAGAGGGTGTCGGGGTCGGGTTCGGCCGAATACAGTAATTTTGATTCGAATTCTATATTTATCTTACAAAATTCAATGAATATGTATAAGTGATCAATTTAGAACTCTATAACTTTTAACGATTAGAATTTCGAACGCATAAACTTGAAATCCTGACTCTGCCTCTAGCCTCCCCTAAGGTACATCTAAAGTGACTAGTGGGTTTCATTCTGTCAATTTTGCCTTTTATTTTTCCACCTACAATTTTCACTTCTTAGACATGGTTGTCACTCAATAGTCACACTTACGGGTGCCATTAGGACGGGTCGGGTCGCATATGGGACGGGTCAAAAGTAAGTAATGAAAAAACGAATAAAGTGTTCTATCCATTTCATATTTAATACTGATAAAAAACAGGTTAATCGAACCATATTGTCCATGACTTCTTGAATACGATCAATTTTGGGAGAATTCTTAGTCTCCCAAATTTGAAAAATACCCAATTTGAGGATTTACAAATGTAAAGTTAACCAATTAGTTATCCACTTTCTAAATGGATAATATGGTTATTATTCATATTTGATACGTTTCTAAAAAAATTATTATCCAACCCATTTTTAGTTGATAATATGTTTAGTTAACTGTTTTCTTTTAACCATTTTACCGTCACCGGTCATTAAGTGATCAGTTGGTTTCCAAATCAAATAATTTGACCATAGCATCACAAATTACAGTGAGAAAATTTATCACTTAATCACTGTTAAACAATAAAAGTTTAAATATGTATTGTTTATTCATTTATTTTGGTATAAACACCGATACTAATAAAAAAAAAAACATGGCCACTAGTGGATGTTCATTTAAGGAGCTAAATAAAGCATTGCCAAGCAATTAGTCAAAGCAAGAGGTCAACAAATAAATGTGATTTTGCTTTGACTTGCATTGTGTTATATTTTACGACTTATTATAGTTGTTACGTATTGTATGGAATCATATTATTATTTTAAATATAATATTTGCTTTGATTGTTATTTAAAATTTATTGTATCGGATCGTTAAAATTGTTATTATGTAATGACGAAAAGTGTCATTTTATGTAACGACGAATTCGGTGTGGTAGCGTCGTTACCTTATTTTTTTCTCTCATTGTGCCCTTCTTTATCATTAAATAAACATATTTTATCATTTACCCTTGTTTTTTATACCGTGATTCTCCTTCGTATCCTATCTTTTCTTAGCAATGTTGCAAGTTTATTCTTCATATTTTTGTGGGTGACATTATGAAACGACGAAAACGATACAATCTATCTAAACATTGTATTAATCAAACAATACAATATAATATAATACGATATATTATGAAACGACATGTAATTCGTTGATGATTCAGAATGAGGGTCCATTTTTTCGCAATTACAAGAGGATAAAGAGACATAAATAGCCTTGTAATTCCCTTATCAATGAGTTTCCAATTAAGACCATTTTTGTCCTTTTCAACGTGATATTAAAATTGGCGCTTAAAATCATTCCCATAATTGTATTTGTAGGGTAGCAGCAGAGAAAGATACTGGCAATATTGGGAGGGCCATCTGATTTGAAAGCATTTTCATGAAAAAACATTAAAAGTATTTTTTGTTTGGATTTTTTTTAAAATTTTTCCTATATTTTCCTGAATTTGAGCTTTAGAGCAAAACAGTCAAGTTGTCTTCGCGTGATCTATAGGTCGCGAGTTCGATCGATGCCTACATCGCACCCTCTTGGAGTGCGATTCTTCCTGCGTGAACACGAAATATTTTATGCAAGCTCTCTTCCTATATTTTCCTCTTCAATTTTTTTTCTGGAAATCATGATTTATTATATTCATTTATTGAATTATTTCTTAGGAATATGCATTAAGTAATACACTGCCAACGTAAATAAGTTGGCAGGCTTTGCTAAATTTATTAGAAGAAGAAAAAAAAAACTGTAAATAATTTCAGTTGTATGAATCTTTTGATCATTGAAGCATAACTTGCTAAAAGACTAATGTCCCATTGAGTCACAAAATGCTCTAATACAGTAATTTGCATTAAAAGCTGTGTTTTATACGAAAAAAAATAGTTTCATAAAAAATATGATTCAGTTGAATACATGATTTTCAACTATTATTAGTGTTTAATTGTTGATTAAAAAATACTTAAAAATATATTTTCTTAAGTAAACCTTAATATAATTGCATTGCGACAAAAATTGTTTTTGGATAATTTATACTTCTTAAATTTCAACGGAACATGAAGACTACAAAAAAAATAATTAAAAATAATCACAAGAAAGCTAGAACCCAATGTCTATATTACCAACTTGAGGCTATTTACGGGGAATTCTCAGAGACCACTACTTTTTAGTGGGTATTAATTTCTTATAACTACCATCTATATAATTACTTCATATAGCTACTATTCAGCTGTTATGGTAGTGTATTCGCTGTATTCACGTTGTTGTATTCATGAATACAGCAGTAAAAAGCGCCTAAAAATTAGGTAGTCCAACTGTATGCGCATGTATTCACATGTATTTGCGTCATGTATTCATGAATACAACAGTAAAAAGCACTTAAAATCAGGGCAGTCCAGCTGTACGCGCATGTATTCACATGTATTTGCGTCATGTATTCATGAATACAACAACAAAAAGCGCCTAAAAACAAGATAGTTCAGTTGTACGCGCATGTATTCATATATATATATATTCACATTGTTGTATTCACGAATACAACAGTAAAAAGCACTTAAAATCAGGGCAGTCCAGCTGTACGCGCATGTATTCACATGCATTCGCGCCATGTATTCATGAATACAACAACAAAAAACGTCTAAGATCAGGGCAGTTCGGCTGTACGCGCATGTATTCACATGTATTCGCGTTGCTGTATTCATGAATACATCAGTAAAAAATGCCTAAAATCAGGGCAGTCCAGTTGTACGCGCATGTATTCACATGCATTCGCGCCATGTATTCATGAATACATCAGCAAAAAACGCCTAAAATCAGGGCAGTCCAGCTGTACGCGCATGTATTCACATGTATAAAAGCGCCTAAAAATCAGGGCAGTCCAGTTGTACGTGCATGTATTCACATGTATTCGCGCTGCTGTATTCATAAATACAGTAATGACAATCACCTTGAAAATAGATATGTCCAACTGTATAATGGAGAGGATAAACATAACCAACATATTTCATGCCTCAATTGTAGTATATACCATAAATCCTTATTTTGCTATAAAATATAAAAGATAGCTATAAAAAATAATATTATAAAATAATTTTGAATTATAATAAATAGGGTGTATACTGTGGCTATAAGAGGTAATATTTTCTTTATTTATTTGTTTGCTTGCTTAAAAGCACCGTCTTCGTTTACCTAAATTATTACGTGGTCCACGATAAAATAATCGCGTAGAACGATGTCCCACCAATGCAAGATTAGATTTTAAAAAAAAAAGTGCAAAAAGCTAATTATTTCATCTTTTATGGATTTCTTGTATAGCTTCTAGTTCATAAAGCGACTTTAAAATGTGTATTAGTAATTGAACAAGGAGCCTCTAAAGGTGTGATTGACTTTGATTAAATTTAAAAAAGCATCACAAGATTATGTGGGTCTCAAGCATTAGTACCTTGAAAAGTTGCATAAACAATTTCCACCTTTCTATGTAATTTGTAATCACGAGAATTTATTTTGAGTAAAAAGGCAGTTCAGTACACAAGATATTCCACGTTCATACTAAGTTCGAGAAAGAGTCGTATCCAAAAGGATATGATATAGGCTAACTTATCATAATATATATAAGTATTAGTGACTGATTCCACCGTTCAAACCCGTGACCTATAACTCTAAACCCTAAACTCTGAAGAGCATTATTGAACACTGGGGATATTTTGTTAGTCTTAAATTAACATATTGAAGCTCTGCCAATTTTTAAAATTTAATTAAACCTATTTGTGAGCTTCAAAACCAAGCAAGCACTTAACTCTGGCGCCTTACATGATAAGGTTGGCATACTTTGAAATCAAACCTAATGTTTTACTTAATAGTTATTTTATTTGGTTCAAAGTGGGAGTGAACCAAAAGTTTAGCAGGCCAAACAAGTTAGTTTTGCCTGCCTAAACATTTTACTTACAGTTGTTTGGATAGTTGTTACCTGTTGTATTGTATTGTTATTTTAAATATGATATTTTATTTTATTGTTTCTTAAATTTTATCGTATAGTATCGTTAAATTTGTCGTTACATAACGACAAAATCTGTCACTTTATGTAACGACCAATTTAGTGTGATCGCGTATTACCTTGTCTTTATTTATCTTCATTATTATTAAATATTTTTTTTTTATCATTTACCATATCGTTTTATATAATAATTTTATCCCGTAACATAATTTTTCTTTATAATATTGCAAGTTTATTCTTCATATTGCTGGTGCGTGATATCATGAAACGATGGCAAACGACACCAATCTATCAAAATATTATATTTATCACATGATATAGTACAATACAAATGGACGTTGGTATGTAGGCTATAATTTTTCTTTTCATCAAGAAACTAAAATTATTAGGAATTGGCAAAAACTATCAAGAATGAGAAAGATAATCTTTTTTAAGACGTATTTGGGTTAGACATCCGAAAGGCCAAAGATATAGGTTAGGTTATCCAAAGAAAAGATTCGAGCTATAATTGAAAAATTAGTCAAGATTACATTTGATAGTAAAAAGAGCACGGCTAGTCAGTTTTTGGACCGGTCATTCATAAATAGCCAACGTTTGTAAAGTCATTGAAAAATAACCACTAGTTTTCTACAACACGGAAAGTTCCGGTATAATATACTGGAGATTGGAGCACCTGTGTATGAACTTCCAACATAATGTTGGACCGGTATATTTTACTGGAACTCCAATATATTTTTCTGGAAGCCCAATATACTTTGCTGGAACTCCAGTACATTATGCTAGAGTTTGAACTCCAATATATTATGCTGGAGTTTCATTATACTTATGTTGGAACTTCAGTATATTATACTGGAATTCCGGTATATTATTCTGGAGTATTTTCCGAATTTTGAACACTGTTTTTGTTCAGATTTATCTTTACATGAAAAATGGCTAAATTTCGATTACTTTTCAAACTATGTCTATTTTTGAATGACTACTTATAAATCTGACTATTTTTAAATTTCCCCTGCGAATTAATTAATTTGCCACACATTTTTCTCCCTTAGATTTACTAGTGTAGTTGTTCTAGAAGGACAACAAAAAGATAATAATATTATTTTTAATTTTTTAAAAACCTTAGAATGCAAAATTGAGCAAAGTGTAGAGTCCCTGTCCGAACACTTTTGGAATTAAGGTGGTTGGCATCAGAATTTTCAAAGCTCCTCTCTTTTTTTCTTTTCTCTTTTCCAAGAAACTATCACATATATATATATATATATATATATGTATATCTTTTTCTTTTTCTTTGTGATTCCCTAAACCATGTGAGTTAAATATCCACTAATGGACCACTGCTGTGTATGTGGGCACACCAAATAAACTCGTCATATTTAGGCTGCTACATTAATCATTACCTTTTGGTGGAATAAGTTTAGAGTCGAAATTATAATTTGAAGTTTTTAAATTTAAGATTTTAATCTTTTAAAATTATTAAATTATTTGACATATTTAATAAATTTTTGAAGATAAATACAGGTTTCGAATTAAAGCCATCAAATGTAGCTCGTAACCAGAACTGTAACGCCATTCCTGAACAAGTCCACCGTGCAAAGCCTATAATAGTTTCCTGATGTACACGTTGTCTCTTATTAGGAGCTCTCCGGAGTCAGGATTTTAAATTTATGAGTTCGGGATTCTAATCGTTAAAAGTTATTGGGTTCCAAATTAATCATTTATACATATTCAATGCATTTTTTAAGACAAACAGAAAATTCGAATCAAAATTACTACGTTCGGTCGAACCCGACCCGGACACCCACTGCCCCCAATTTTTTTGTGGGAAGAGTAGGTGGGTAGGTTGTTTTATTTCTCACATGTATTTCCTCCTTTGTTCTTAACATATCTGTTGGAAATCCACAATGTGTTAGGTTTAAAAGAAACAAAAATATGTCTTTGTTAATCACCGCCATATAATTACTAATCATGTGATGCCTGTTCCACCGTGGTGCAATTAGCGAATTAATGATGGGTTTATAAACATTTGTCTCATCAACATTATTTCACATACTTAATGATGGGTTTTAAGACAAGAAGGCCCATGACCTAAGTTGGTGGCTTCTCTTCGCGCTTAGGGTCGGTCCAACTGGTCGAACCTACGTCATAATTTTGGATTAGGAGTGACAAATGATCAGGTTGGGTCGAATATGAACAGATTGAAAATAAGTGGTGCAAAAATAAAGTTTATTATTCAACTCATTTTAAATTAATAATATGAACGGATAATTATTTTTTTAAAACCATTTTGCCACCGCTATTTGGGTACGTAGTCATTGGATATATGTTATTTTTGTAATGATGGTTTTTAAGAATGATAATTCCTCTCCTTAATTGCCCTCTCATCTTCATCATCATGAACAGTTTAGCCAGGCAAATTTAGAAAGATAATATTAAAAGGAAAAGCAAAAATGAACAATGAGTTTCCAGATTGGGAGGATGTAAAGACCATCATTTCATTTCAAGGGTATTTGCTTTTTATCAACCATGTGAGGGCATGCATATATTCTTGTAGCTATCATCCTTCATTTTAGAAGGGAAAAAACAAAAGACTTAAACTTTAAAATGTACTAGTAATTTCTTTTCCTGCTTTCTTAAGGCTGCAATGAGGTAAATGGATCTGTTCTTTATAACATCAATAATATTATTCGATCTTCTTAAAAACCTCATTGTCAAGGAACCTTTTGTCAGACGTATCATTTAATTTCTGTTTGAAGCAACCTATGGTCTTTCTGTCATATTTCGGTGCATTTGTAGCTATTTTCTTTATAAAAAAAAGAAACAGGAAAAAATTGCATAAGTAGTTTATGCTTTTATCTTAAACACTTCACTTATCCTATGAAGAAGATAGAGAGATGTGAAAGTAATAGCTTTATGTTATGGCCGCTCCCGACTTACGGCCTTTATGCTAAATTGGTTGAATCTTTTTCAATCATCCTGACTTGTATGCATCACTTGTACGGAGGTGTATGCATAAAAGTTTGGAACTCTTTTTTATCTGAATCTTGGTCGAACCCAAAGGATTCAATACAAACAACCAGATCGAGAGAAAGATAAGAAGAGAGAGGAAATCAGATTTTTTTCGGATACTGATATCTGAAATGTTCTATTACAACATATACAAGTCCTTTTCTAAAGAATAAACGAATCAGCCCAATTGGCCCAATACAAATAATTAAACCCAACTACAACATAAGCCCAAAATGTAAAATACATGAAAATGACAACTCAAATATGCTAACACCCCCCTTCAAATTGAAGGGTGGTTTGCCACACCCAACTTGCTCAAAATGGAACGATGGTGCTCACCAGAGAGAGGCTTGGTTAGCATGTGTGCAAGCTGCAAACTGTTGGGTACAAAAGATAAGGATATAAGGCCTTCATGGAGCTTTTCACGCACAAAATGACAGTCGAGCTCGATGTGTTTGGTGCACTCATGAAAGACAGGATTCCGAGCTATATAGATTGCAGACTGACTATCACTATGAGACTTATTCACGGTGACAGTATTTACATGAACAGAAAATGGAATAGGAACATCAGGAGAATCAGTATATGGTTCTGTGGAGGTAGAGTTGAGTAGATAGAGCCCTTCATCCATCTTACCAAGTCCCAATGGCTTCTTCAGAGAAGAGCCCTGTAGGAAACATGTAGTAGAGGAGAAAGTTAACAACAAAGATGTGTCAAGAACGAGTTTATATACATAAATGAGATTGTACTTAAATGTAGGGAGATAAAGGACCTTAGAAAGAGTGACAATGGAATTAATATGTACCGTACCAATAGAAGTTACTTTCACTTTGTAACCATTAGGTAATGTGACAAGAATAGGAATTGAAAGTTCAGTTATATCGGTAAGTAAATTTTTATTGGAGGTCATATGGTCAGTTTCTCCAGAGTCTATAATCCAAGAGTCAGTATTTAAATGAGTCTTTAGACATGAACACGAACCACAACTTCTATGACAAAAACATACAAGTATACTTGCAAAATTAGCAGAGGCAGTAGGGAACTGATTCTGACTCTTATCGGCAACCTGGACATGTTCAAGAATGCTCATGAGTTGTTTGTACTGGTCAACAGTTATGGTGGAAGAAGCAGGAGTCTCAGTGGGATTATCAGCTTTGGCCTCGGAGTTTGATTACACATTGGCAGCAACTCTGACATTTTTATTGCCAAATTTGAAGTTCTATGGATAACCATAAAGTTTATACCACGTTTCTATTACATGTCCGCTCTTCTTGCAATACCGGCAGAAAGATTTCCTAGGGTCTGGAGCTCTTTTTGCATCAGAGTTTCCTCGTTGATATTGATTCAGAGTAGTGAAGTTGTATTTTTGATTATGAGTAGTGAGGTTATATTTCTGATTCTGAGTATTGAGGGTGGTTTTTGGATTATTGAATGAAGGAGCAGGGAGATTAGATCCAACAGAGAAGGATGCTGAATCAGATTGGAACACAGGGAGATTCTGAATGCTTATCTGTGTCTCATCCTGTATAACCAAAGAGTATGCTTTGCTCACATCAGGAAGGGGTTCCATCATTAGGATGTTTCCTCTAACATTGTCGAAAATTTCATTTAAGCCCATTAACAACTGCATTAATTTCAGATTTTGATCCCTCTTTATCATCTTATGCTTACCCCCACAATTGCACTCACAGACACAATAAGATTCTGTATTCAAAGACTCTATTTCATCCCAAAGCCTTTTAACCTTGTTGAAGTATCCACTTACATTAGAAGAACCTTGAGAAACTGAGCTCAAATCCTTCTGAACTTCAAACATTCGAGCACCATTGGACTGTCCATAACGTTGATTCAATTCATCCCAGAGTCCTTTGGCAGTTTTCGAGTATATGGCACTTTGAGAAATGTCTGGATCGAGAGATTCGAGAATCCAGCTAATGACCATATTATTAGACTGTTCCCATTGATCGAAGAGTGGTGAATCGACATCAGGACGAGTATAACTACCATTGATAAACCCTATTTTCTTCTTTGCAAAAAATGCAATTATAATTCCCCTTCTCCAAGCACCAAAACAACTACTATTGAACTGCTTAGCAACTAACATAATACCGGTATTATCAGAAGGATGCAAATAAAAAGGGTGAGAAGGAGGAAAAATTAGTTCACCATCAAAATGGAGATTGAGAGACGGATTAGGGTTATTAGTATTCAAAGACGAACTTTGGTCAATTTGTTCATCACGATCGTTTTGATCACCCATCACGAACACGTAGTACAGAAATTACCAGCTTGAAATCAAATTATCCGCAGAGAAAACAAACTTCAACCATGATTATCCATAAAAAATACATTCGTTTGAGCTACACAATACAAAAACAATCACGTATTGAACTAGGGGTGTGCATTCAATTTATCGATTCGATTTTGACCCTTATCGATATAGAAAGAGCTGCCACTTAATAATTTGCCGAACCAACAAACTTTTACAAAAAAGTGCAAACTAGGGTGATCGTAGATCAGGGGAAGGTTTAGAATCTTACTTATCGATTATCGATTTGTACATATGCTTATCGTTATCATTTCAATAAGGTTTTGATTTTTTCGTTTTCGATTTATCGATTTTTGGGGCTTATCGATTCGGTTATCGATTACACCAATAAGAAAATTTACGGAATTCCACGGAAAGTATATCACTATAAACACGCCTAACTAATATGGACAAAAAGAAGCTAAAATAAGACGAACACGATAACCGGAATGGGTAGAGGAAATAATTGGGTTAGGGACTTAGGGTAAAATAAAGGGTGTTATAGAATAAGGGTATATTTGTGTTTTTAGTATATCTTATCGGTTTATTGATAAACCGATAACCGAAAAGGACAAAATCGAAATCGAAATCGATAAGAAAAATTTCGAAATCGATAAACCGATAAAAAATAATCGATTCAAACGCACACCCCTATATTGAACTGGAGATCTCAATAAGGATATATTCGATCAATTTTTTATTAGAACCGGAGAGAAAATAAAAAATTGATAGAAAAACAAAAAAACAGAAAAATTAATCTATCAATCCTTGGGTCTTTGTTTTTAACAATTGGTATCAGAGCGGAGGTTTTGGATTTTCCTATCAATCCTTGGGTCTTTGTTTTGATTATCATATAATCTGGAAAAAACCCAAAAAATAGCAAGTTTACTGTTCATCCGACTGTTTTGAGTTCATTGTTCTTCCTGGTCTATTTCCAAAATAGAAATTCAAATTCTTAACTCTTTCTCTGTTCGATTTTGAAGCTGAAAATTTGTTGAATCCACTTAAATCGTTAGATAACAGTTGAAAATCATTGGTTACTTTGGGTTAAACTTGAATAGAACAATCTATTAATCCTAAGGACAGGACCCTACCCTATTCTCGAACCTCAGCCGAGCTCTACCCTGCCCGCATTCCCTTGTGTTTACAAGTACCTAGCCAGTGTTTGCCCTAAATCACATGAAATTGAAGAAATGAATTAAGTGTCCATGCATATCAAGTAAGTATAGTTAAGTTATAAAAGAGGGCATACAAAAGAGACATGTTAGATATTTATTGCTTGTATGTAAACATCACGATGGATAATTCATTTACGGGAATATTATTTTTAACAATAAGGACCAATGTAATGGTCAATTAGGTTTCTGTAGCAATGTAATTAGTACTCCCTCTCTACGGCCGCCAAAAGCTTACCCTTTCTCGGACATTGAGTAGGTTGACCCGGGAAGAGATCCAAATGAACCTTCCAACAAACTGAATATAAGTAGACATTCTATCTTATATAATTGTGTTTAATGGTGAATAGAGGTGGCAAACGGACGGGTCGGGTCATATATGAGCGAGTCAAAATGGATAATATAAAAAACGGATAAATTATCCGACCCGACCCGTATTTGAAAATGATAAAAACGGGTTTATCCGGCGGATAATATGGATCATATTATCCATGGCTTCTTAAATATGATCACTTATGAGAGAATTCCTTGTCTTCCAAACTTGAGGAACTCCAATTTGAGGCTTTACAAATGTAAAAGTTAAAAACATTAGTTATTCATTGGTTATCCATTTGGTTAACCATTTTCTAAGTGGATAATATAGTTCTCTATCCATATTCGACCCGTTTTTAAATGTTTCATTATCCAACCCAATTTTTGATGGATAATATGAATGGATAATTATTTTTTTAACCATTTTGTGTCACGACCCAAAATCACCACTAGTCGTGATGTCACCTAAGTCGATCCGCTAGGTAAGCCAACTAATAGAAAATACAATCGAAAAGAGATTATAGGAAAATAGTAAAGAATTAGATGAACATTTACAAATTGACCCAAGACCTGATAGTACGAATCACGAGCTTCTAAGATTTGGAATTTCAAAATCGATACAAATAAATACACGTTCTGCTCCTTTACCATATTAGTCCCACCTTCCTACTAGCTACCCGTTTTGGTATTAAATAATAGCTTGCCTAAAATGGCAAGCAGATCTTGTAAGAATCAAACCAAAATCGGTTCAAATCCTTAACCTGCTGTTATTTCCGTCTGCGTTCATCATTGTTTATCTTTTTAAGTACGAATATTTTCGTATCTCTCACTGATTCATACTTAATCCTATGGTTAGGATTTTCAGATCCTTTTTTATTCGAACCAAAATTGATTCAAACTTTAATATCAAGTGTTATTTCGTCTATATTCACTCTATTACACATAAATCTGCCTATTTCTGTAAATCTGTCTTTACCTCTTTTTATATGTTGTTACTCTTTTTAAAAAAACTCCCAATCTTAGTCCTTTAGGTTCTATCCTCAACCACCCCAGTGAGAGCACTTCTCAGGGTCCATGTGAGACTCATGTGAACTCTGACACACTGGGAACTGGTTCCTAATCTCTTTTGATTCATTTATGAGTATGTGGTTCTGGTGTGAACATTGCCCTGGGTCCCCGAGGCCCTTGGAAACTTTGACACACTGGAAACCTGGTTCTATATGTGCTATGGGTGAGTCACTCATCATTGACTGTTTGTACTTGTGAAATGAGCCTTGAAGCTGATATGGTGTGAAGGCATGGGCTGCCCAGGTGTATTTGGGCCTGACGAAGGCTCCCTATAGCTTATCTTGTTACTATTATGTAATTCATTCATTACTCTGGTCTGTAATAATTGTGTAACAAACAGATTCTGGGGTGTTTAGTAAAAATTGGGAAGGGTATTATTTTTATTGATAATTTGGGTAGAAATCTGCCTATATGATCTCATTTATGCTGTTAAATTCTGCTCATTTTTGTCAAACTGTATAAATTCTACGTCGCGTTTAGAAATCCTGCCTATAGGATCTCATTTGTGCTGTGGATTCTGCTTATAAGTTTTATGCTAAAATCGCATGAGTTCTGTGTTTGCATTTTAAAGATCCTGCCTATAGGATTTTCGTTTGTGATGCGGATGCTGCCTATTTTGTTAAAATCGTGCAAGTTCCATATTGTGTTTGCATTTTAGAGATCCTGCCTATAGGATTAATATTACAACTTTGTTAGAGATCCTACATATAGGATGCATTAATTGTCAAATAAATATGTGTTAGCAATCATGCCTATAGGACCGCAATGTTTGATTCAATTATTTCTGGCAGTGTGTACAATTTCTTCCCATGTACCGCTTAATAGATATCATGCCTATAAGGTAAAATCAATTCAGTAATAGATATCATGCCTATAGGATTAAAATTAATTTCAAACCTAGAGATCATGCATATAGGATTTAAGTCAGTTTAGTAATTAGAAAACATGCCTATGGGATGAAAGAAAATTCAAGGCTATGAAACATGTCTATAAAGCTAAAATCAATTTGCACTTACAAATCATGCCTTTAGGATGACCATCACCACACTCGTAGAGGTTACGCTTATAGATCTTGTTCTGGATACAATCGTCACCGTCAATCACTTAGACAATATGTCCATAAGACTTAATAACAATTCTAGATTTGTAATTGTGATGCATTACTGCCTGAAGTACCCAGATATTATACTGAATAAAATCAGTAGGCAAATAATAGGTCCTGACACTTGCCTTAATGAAACTGCTTCTATATATCACTGCTCGCCTATTTCTCACATAGATATCTTGCCTATAGGACTTTAAGACTAATAAAGCATGACAATCAATTGCGTGCATATGCTGTTTATGTGTGGAGGTCAATATGAGCCCATATTTGTTTTTTATTTGAAAGTCCTAATTATTTTGCTTGTCGCCTAGTCTTTTACATTTTGATCAACTTAGGCTTAGTCTAGAACTATCCCAAATAAAGGTCCTAATACCTCCAGGGCCATAGGTAAGGGACGGGTAGTGCACGCATAGGAAACGAACTAGAGTCAACTAGAACGCTTAAGCAACAACTTAAAGATAGTAATCGGGTAGCAGGAGATGATAGTCCGTGCTTGCTGAATAAAAGTGACACCCGGACTTGAGGGAGTTACGAAGTATTGCACGGGGTGATCCTTTAGGCTAAAAAACTTAGGACCCCCCCCCCCCCTTCTATTTTAAAATAAATCATTTATTTTATTTGTCTAAATTTCTTCCTTTCCTCTTAGACTAATTCACTTGATTTAAGTTTGGCGGGGACCCACCGTTGTGGACCTTGAGGGGTGACTAACACCTTTTCCTCAAGGTAATCTGAGCTCTTACCTGATCTCTGGTAATGTAAACTGGTATAACATGAGTTATCTGCTCTAGGTGCACTAACACACCTTAATCCGTTAGGTGGCGACTATAACCAATTCCTTGCCCTCTCAAAAGGAGTTGTCTAAAATGTTGAAACCTAATTTCGCGAGAAAAAAGGGCGCGATAGTTGCCTTGCATACTCGGTAAATTATTTCGTACTGGCGTCCCTTTTGTCGGGGATGCTGCATTTAATGCCTGTAGGTCCTCATTGACAGTTGGACTGACCCTCCCAGCAAACAAAGTCAAACATCAGCTTGGTTGGTAAGCTCCACTTCCTTGGAGTTACCAGGTCTAGACCTTGGAGTCGATTTTATATATACAGGTTTGATGGGTAGGTCGAGGCCCTGTCCTGACCATGGTACATTTCAGTTATCTCTAGAGGCTTGCAGACGAGTCCTGTAATTTTTGTATAGCAGTAGATGTTCATGGCGTGTTCGTCGGCCTGCACAATTATATATATCAATTTTTGGGTATGTTTACCCCTCATATGAGAGAGACGTTATTTTCAGATGATTCAGAATATGGCTTCATCGGCCAAAGTTGAGAGTTGCCCCTCTAGAGTTCACAGTTATAGAGTGGTACGCTCGGGCCGAGTATGGCATCGGGTGCCGGCTACGCCTCTTTAGGTTTGGGGCGTGACAAGTAGTTTCACTACAACATGCTTCCCAGAGTTCAAATAAATAGTCAAGACACGTAGGCATGCTTTCTTAATATAAGCAAGATATTTACATAAGCTAGTGTTGTTCAAACAAGGGAAGAAAACAGGTAATGATTTAGTGGGAAAAAACGGAGTTTACAACAAATAGGCCATGTACGTACTCGTCACTTCACGTACACGGCGCTCATATATCAAACAGTACCAAAATCCTAAGGGGAAGTTCCTCCACACAAGGTTAGGCAAGTCACTTACCTCAAACCAAGCTCAATCAATCCGAAACCACGCTCTTTCCACGAGTATCCAACTCCGAATGACCCAAATCTAATCAAACCAATTGCATAATGTAAATATAACTACAAGTAATTACTTTAGCTAATGGATTCGAAGCTAAGGCATGAAAATAGGAAAAACACCCAAAAAGCTTCCCCAGGCCCACGTCTCAAAATCGGGTAAAAATCACAAATTATGAACACCCATTCACTGATGAGTCTACCCATACCAAATTTTCTCAAATTCGATACCAAAATCCGGATCAAAACTCCAAAATTCGGCCTAAGGATTTTCCAAGTTTTCCCCAATTTTCCACTCCAATTCACTAATTAAACGATAAAATTAAAGACAAAATAATGGGAATTAACCAAAACTAGGTAAGAATCACTTACCCCAACCACCCACGTGAAAATCCCTCCAAAGATTGCCTAATTCCGAGCTCTCAAGTCCAAATGGTAAAAAATGACATAAACCCTCGATTTCGAACACTTTAAATCTGCCCCAGGTGTTCCTTCTTCGCGAACGCGGTCAAAGCCTCGCGTTCGCGAAACACAAGCTGCTTCAGTCCTAAAATTACTCACTGAGAACGCAATGCACTAGACGCGAACGCAAAACTCAACTAGCCTGACCCTACGCGAACGCGGAAGCCTCTTCGCGAACACGTAGGTTTATTGCTTGAAGTTCCATCTTTCCTTTCCTCTACGCGAACGCGAGGACCCTATCGCGAACGCGGAGCTTATGGACCCATATCCTCACGAACGCGGTCAAAACTTCGTGAACGCGATGAACAAATCGGTTGCCTCTCCCAGATGCTCTACGCGATCGCGAGACCTCTCTCGCGAACGTGATGAAGAGAAGTCTGCAACAAAAACCAGCAAAATCTGTTGTCTTTCAAGTACAAAAATTTGTCCATTGAGCATCCGAAACACACCCGATGCACTCGAGACCTCAACCAAATATACCAACCAAATATAAAACACAATACGAGCTTATTCACTTCAGAGCTTAGATTCGTCACTAAAAGGTGATAAAATGATAAAAACACACCCATTAGAATTGATCAATAAAATTAGACGAGTTGTGCATTAGCTTCGTCACTAAAAGGTGATAAAATTATATCTTAGATTTATCTTTTTATGTTCACTTCAGAGCTTTTGTTTCGATATGACTTATGGTTTAGCTTTTGAAAATTTAAATATCGAAAAGTACCTTAGTATTCGAGCTTTAAAACTTGTATGCTTAGACTATTTTTCAAAGTAAAATTAAAAATATTTTTTGTTTTCGCAAAGGTCAGTTTAAAATATTTGCCTCCTAGGTTGAAGTCGGAGAACGACACACATAAGGATGAGGAATATTCTGAATTGTATTTTCTAATTATAAAAAAGAAATTCATTAAATAGTATAGTTTGCAAAAGTATAAAAGTTGCCCGTTACGCTAAGTAGTTGAAAGTCTTAAACAAAATGCATCTAGTGAAATTTTTTAACTTTCAAGTTATTTCACTTCTTCAAATAAAAGAGAATGACTTCTCCTACACGAAAGATAATGCCATATAAGGGTGTAATGTGTGTGGGGGGGGGGGGGGGGGGGCT